>PVJA010010915.1:0-56063 GCA_004027025.1 Myocastor coypus
CCCTCCACATCTGATAGACATGACTCTTCGAGGGCTAGAGCAGAGCAGGGAAGGGAAGAGTGCTGTGGGATGTGGCTGTGCAGGCAGGATGAAATCTGGGCCTGTCCCTCAGCACCACTTTATCCTGGCTTATCCCTTCCGCTGTGTGGGAAGAAGCATCCACCTAATCTACCTAGTGAGTTTTCCACCATCTCCTTTTCTCTCTTCCTGGGTGCCAGCTGTGTGGGCTAGGGGAGGGGAGGAGCAGGGGGGAGGGGCGGGTCAATCTACTGGAGAAAAGGTAGCAAGAATGTCTCTCTGTAGGGTGGGACGGGAACCCAGAGCTGCCCCAGCTGACCTCTCCCCAGGAGGGGCAGTCCCCAGTTCATATCAGCCCTGTTAGGAGGTTGATGTTCCTGAGTCCTGGGCCTGCCCTTCTTAGGGACTAGCAGCCAGGCTGTGTGGGCTCTTTGGTGGTTAAAGAGCAAATGACGAGGGCAACACAGTTGGCATTTCAGGGGCTCCCCAGAGAACTGTGGACTTGGGGGGGAGCCCTGTCAAGAGTGATGCCGGGATCAGAGAGAGCTGTCCTGCAGATTCAGTGTCCATCTGCAGACATTTGTAGATCTCTGGTGCTGAAAATGTAACCCAAGATTTGTTTCATGGCATTTTCCAAAGTATACAAAGTAGAAAAGTCTTGCCCAAAGATTTGTACTAAAGAGGGTGGGGTCGCCATCACCCAGGGAGAGAGGCTGTGTGAGAGGGTGGCTGAGATTTAGGGGAGAGCCAAAGAGGGGTGTGTGTGTGTGTGTGTGTGTGTGTGTGTGTGTGGTGTTTCTGTGCATGTAAGTATGCTTTCACGAGCATCATCAAGGAAGAGGGTAGAGAGTAAATGCTGTGTATGATTTTTAACCTGTTGAAGAGCCCGGATATCACCTCCTGGTTGGAGGGTCCAACAAGCATCAGGAAACATGGGGTCATTGGGCCCTGTGGGGACAGAAGCAAGATGTGACAGATACCCTCAGCAAGATGTCTGAGGTAGAGCAGGGAGGAGAATCAGGGGAACCCACCTCAGGAGGTGAAGAGATTGGCATGGGAAGCAGGGAGAAGAGCCTGCACCCTGCGGACCTGAGGCCTGCAACCTGCTGGTCTGAGATGCTGTGGTGTGGGGCGCTGGGACCCACCAGCCCAGGTTGAGAATTGTAGGTAAGGACAGTTCATGCAAATAAAACCACATGCTAATGCACTGCTCACCAACAGACTAGATCATCATTCCCACATATGAGTGATAAATGAGAGGTTCAGCGGCACTGTCGTGGTGGAAGCTTTCTTAACTCACTGAGGGATTGGCAAAGGGTGGCTCTTGCATTGAAAACGTGAAGAAAACACATTAGATTTTTCCTTTTTTATTTAATATTTTTATTGTTTAAATTTAACAATGGTTATATTACATATTTTCATCATCAGATCAGTTTAGATTAATACGTAGTTTTATAAGATTGATCAAACAATTAAATATTAACACATTAAATCAACATTACGTTTTTTTTCTTTTCCCCTTTCTTTTTTTGAAAGTTGACATATTGCATATTGTCCTCACAGTAGTTCTACAGAGTAGATTTTTATTTTAAACAAGAATATAGACATTCCACCCTGTATGAGACATGTTATTGCTGGTGTCTGTTGTAAAAAGTGTGCTGCTAGTTTAGAATACCCCCCGTTCTATTTCATGTAGGAAAGTTTATAAGGAGATGTTGGTTTATTTTATGTTTTTTTTTTAAATGCTGAATTTTATACTAACCAAATAAGAGGTCTTTGAAATACTATGTGTATTTTATATGTCATTTCTCTTTGATGGTGACATATGACCAAGTGTTCAGTAAGTAATCTCCCACCTTCCTGAAATTCTCAGAATTTGAGTCATTTTAAAAATCAGACGAGGGCCCGGCGGAATGGCTCAGTGGTCTAAAGCACCTGCTTAGGAAAGTTTAGGCGGCTGCAGGGACCACAGTTTGATCCCGGGCACCACATGCTGCGCCAGCCCTGCCCTCAGAGCGGGCTGAGCTGGCCATAAAAAAAAATGAGTGAATAAATAAATAAAGGTTCTGAAACAAGAAAAAATAAATAAAAAAAAAATAAAAATCAGACGAGGCAGCATTTAGTTGTACGCTTTTTAATGAATGCAGTCTTTATGTAGGTTAACCCAACAAATGGGATAAAGACACATTTTACTTTTCATACACAGGATTTTATTTACAAGGTGAGAAATTAAAAATCCAAAAACCCAAGCAATTCAAATAACTAGCCAGATGAGCCGTAGTGGCCCTAAGAAGCGCTTTGTTTCTTTACTAAATAAATCATCACACACATACACACTCCCAAGCTGTGGCCTGGTTACAGGCGTACTTATTAAACATGAATGAAGGCAGATGTCCTTCCCGTGTGGTAACCAGGGACAGCTGCATGGGTCGAGCTGCATGCAGGCTTTGGGGCTCCAGAAGGCAGCCAAGTGCTCCCACGTGTGGCTCACTGTATCCAGCCAGGTGCAGCCCACCTCAGCCTGCAGGTGCTAGTCTGGGGATGCAGCACCTCAACATCCGGCCATTCAGGTTTCTCTTCCTGGAATGCTGAGTGTGCATGGCTTTTGCAAAGCTTTCCCTTTGGTGTGACCTAAGGCTTGTGCACTCCCTTGGGATTGATTTAATAGCTCCGGAGCATAGAAACATTCTTGAATCCTCAAATGATCCCTTCAGTTTTCTGATTTCTGGTTCCAGTTTTGCAGGTCACTGTTTAAATGTATTTGGAAGCACTGGGCAGACAGTTTGTAAAGAAGAAGGAAATTTCATCCCTCCCCCAACGATGCCCCAGCCCGGCAGCACTGGTGAACTGAGCTGCAGCTGGCTGGCTCTGTAACACACCCTGAAATTTTCTTGACCAATTCACCCATTATTCCTTTCCATCAAATCTTCTTCCATGAAATCTGTTTGGCATTATAATAAACCTGGACACTAATTTGGGAAGAAGCAATGGTTTCAAATCCTTTTTCAGAATACAGCTTGCAGGCTTCATGTATATCTGGACCACTTGTGTAACCTGTCCATGCAGGGCTGCCTGGTGACAGATGGGTCCTGCACAGACCGGGGCCCCTGGTATCAGCATGCAGAGAAGCAAGCGCCTTCAGGGTGATGTGTAAACATACAGGCCAGCTCAGGGCTGTGAGGCCTGGGCTTGACTTAGGACACAGATTCCTTTGAACTGGAAAGCCCCTACTTCTAGTACTCTGTTCTTTTCTGGTGCAGTGGGTTTCCCCTTGGCAATTCAGGGATCTCAGCCAGAACAAAGACAAAAGCTCCTGTCCTTTTTGAAAAGGTAATTTTCCCTCTCACTCCTATTGACTAGGAGCTGGCACTGGGAGTTGTTAGGTGGCTCCTCTGGCCTTGGCAGGATAGTGTTGCTAAGGAAGGGGAGTGCACCCCAGGGAACCCTCGAGGGGGAGGTCAGTGGAAGGCTTGCAGATAAGTGAGCTAAGGAGGAGGGGACTGCAGGCAGTGGATGGCAGGTGGAAATGGGGTCCAAGGTGCTCCCTTTAGACTGGCTTCCTCCAGGCTTGTTAGGGTGCCATCCAGTGAGGTCTCCCTGACCCTCCTCCTCTGTAGGAAGCCTCTCCTGATGTCTGTCCTGAGCACCTCCTCCATTGTCACATTCCAAGTTTCCTGCCGTAGCCAAGGGAGGGTGCCTATGCCATACCATAAACAAACTCTTGAGTGCATATCATACTCCCAAGTATGCCTCTGTCTTTCCCAAACAGTTTACAGGGTGGCCTTAGGCTGCACAGTGATCTAAATAATGCACATCACTCATTGTAGGTGAATACTGGCTCACGTGGTCCTCTTCTGTGAGAGCCTATTTCCAGGGGACTCTGGGATGGAGGGCAGTCTTTTCCAGGGGGAGAGCTGAAAAAAGGCAGGTGCAGGGTGGGCCCCTAGGCCTCTTTGAATCTGGGGATAGGGTAGTTGAATACAGAAGGCTTTAATCATGCCCTGGGCATTGGAAAAGAACCTAGGTACACAGGGCAGGAGCTTGTGTTTCCTCTGGGCTCCCTGCTTGCTTCTTGGAGAATATAGAGGCCACAAAGGAAGACAGACAAGAATAGTGTGCACAGACAAGCAGCGACAATTTGGGATCAGATGTGAGAAATAAAGTGTTAGGAGGGAATGCAACCTTGGGCTCTATGATGGTGTTCTGGTCAATGACAGCCTAACACAGTTTTGCCCATGACATTGCGTGGCCAAGTCGTCAGGAGTGCACTCTGTGACGTTTCCATAACAGAGTCTCCTAGACGGTGGCCCATAGTTAAAAACTCACAGCTGAACTCACTAGTCAGGTCTTTCTGGTCTAATTCTGTTTCATTCAATATAGATAATCTGCTGTTCACTTTCTACCCTGATTCCATCTTGGGTTGTTATGACTGTACTCTGAGTCTAACCTGCTTGGAGCTTCTACATCCTCCATCCTTCTCTTTCTGGGGAGCAGTCCTGGGAAGCCCAAGCCAGGTTAGGCAAGCGCTCTGCCACTGAGCTATACCTGCAACCCCTCCCCTACTCCCCCTTTTACTGAGAACTAGAAATACTGGAACTCTGGCCTCTCCCACCAGCAGCCACTTGGCTAGCTGCAGCCTCCTGCCTCTGCCTCCTGCCTCAGCTGCCCAGGGGAGATCCGTGGTCCTGTCTAGGTCGACCGTGCTACCTGGTGCAGTAGAGTCCAGCCTCTCCCCATACTCCAGCACGTTACTGTTGTGGTTGTCACTCTTGACCTTGGGTCACCAGAGTCACACTTCCCCATCTCCACCCCACATCTGCCTGAGCCCTGACCTTTTCTCACCTCTGTCCTCCAGACCTCTTAGGAATCTGCTTGCTGTGGCCAGCACCCTCCCATCCTTTATGGGGTGTGCCCCTATCAGTATCTGCCTCCAGAATGTGTCTGTCTAGGTTCCCAGCGGCCTCTGCTCCCCTGTGTGTGCTCTGTTTTTGACCCATCTCATCTGATTTTCCAGCAGCAGCTGATATTAAAAAGAGTGGCTTCCATGGCACCACCTTGTGTGGCTGTGCGGGTCCCACCACAAGGCCAGCCTGGGGCCACCCAGTGCTCATGTCACACATTCCAGAAGACTTCCATTCCTGCCCTAAAGCTTTGTAAGCTCTCAAGTGGTAATCACCTCACTGCTGCTCAGGAGACCCAAGCATCCCTGCCTGTGGGCTCTGTGCCAGGGTGCCACCCGGAAGCCTCCTGCCAGATCCCTAATTGGTCCTTGGGACCCAGATGTGTCTCCCCTCTTCCCCAGATTGTAGAAACTGAGATACAGAGACATGAGCAGCTGGTCTGGTCAGAAAGCTTCAGCAAGAGGAGCCATGCTTCAAAGCAGGGCTGTCCATAAGATCCTCCGCTCTGCAGAATTGCTCTTCACAATTGGACTGAGCAGATAGCTCAGGGGTCTAAGTGCCTGCCTGGCAAGGGTAAGGACCCAAGTTTGATCCCTGGTACTGCATGCTGTGCCAGCCCCGGGCAGGGCAGGCTGTGCTGGCCCCAAAACGGAATGGTGTTGCCCACCTTTAATACCAGTACTGGGGAGGCTGAGACAGGAGGATCAGTATGAGTCCGAGCTGCATAGTAGAAACCTGTGCCAAATAAAGAAATCTAAAAGAAAAATAATTCCTCTACACAGAGACATGCATGTGTTCACTTCCCAGGCTGTGTAACAGAAGAGCACAAACTGAGTGCCTTAAACTCAGATATCCTCTCGAGGCTGCTGGAAGCCAGGTGGAAACCAAGGGGTTAGAGAGCCTTTTCTCTTTGTGTGTGGCCACGCCCACATTTCCCCTTTGGTTTCATCTTAAATCTAGCGCATAATTAGGTACACAATAAGAGGCTCTTGGAATTTTCCAGAAGTACAACCTCTTCAGACAACTGAAGCTGAGTCAGCTGTTCTCTGTGGTGAATAGTTAGTTGTTCCTGGTCAGGGTGCCCCACTTACCTCCATCCGTCCTTCACCTGCAGCTGTGAGTGTGTTGGGAGGGTGGGTGTCATCTGCACAGAGGTATGGGGGAGCCGACATGGGGGCTGAAGGCCTAAAGAATGGAGAAGTGACCATTGAATTGGTGACTTGCTGTCCCTTGAGCCAGTGTGGCACTGAGTTTGTGTGACCTTCTTTTGATGGCACTGAGGGCACTGGGCAGCTGTCTCTTGAGGAATGGGCCCTTGATGAATCGCATCTTCTGCTCTACTAAGTTCCAGTAACCCTATCTGGGAGACCAGCTGTAGGATTTCAAAACTCCTAATGAAACAGAAGTTTGGTCATACCATAAAAAATGGCATCTTGAGTTGTGACAGTGACATAGATAAAAATAATATAGTGAATATATGTAGCCATTAGAAAATCTCATATAAAGTGTAAGTAACTGTTGTGTCGTTTGCACCTGACCAGCCCAGTAGCCGAGCCTTTGGAGGCTCCTCATTCTAACTCTGAGGTTCCATCAGCCAACTGCCAGGCAGGGTTTGGAAGCCTCCACAAGGTCGGTATCCAATGAGCTCAGGTGTTGTTATGGTTTATGTCTAGTTGTCCCCCCAAAGCCTCATGGAGTCATTGGGCGGGGACTTCTAGAGTTTGAGACTTGATTCATGATCCCTGGGATTATGGGTTTTAGTACTGATGGGATTATGGGTGGAAGTACTTCTGAGATTATGGGTGTAGCCTAGGGCGGGAGCTAAGGTGGAGAGCCTGAATGTAATATAAAGAGAGACAGAGAGACAGACTGGAGCTCTAGCTGGTGCTGCTGCTCTGCTACCCTGTTTGGTTGGCTGCCTCTGCCACCATTTTGCTGCTGTTCTGCCGCCTTGAACTGGATGCTCTCCGCCCTGCTCCACTCAGCCTTGGGCCAACCGAATATGGACTGAAACCTCCACAAACTGTGAGCTAAATAAACCTTTCCTTCCTTCATTTTGAGTGTTGGGCATTTGTCCCGGCAACGAGCAAAAAGTAACTAATACAGGTGTCTAAACTCGGCTTACTCAGTCGAACCCAAAGTGACTCAGAGGCCCGTTCTTTTCCCTTTCTGCACAGTTTGCTGAGGTGGAAAAGGTATCCCCTGGGTTGCCTGAGAGCAGAGAATGATGGGATTGCGCAAGGCATTCCACATACCCAACCCTTCCAACCTTCCGAGGAAGTGAGATAGGAACCGTGGACTGGGCATGCTGCATTTTTCTTAGAGCAGCATGTGATGAAGGGGATAGTTTTCCAACTAGAGAAGCGTGAGGAAAACCATCAAGAACCAGAAATGGTCGAAGAGTGAGAAGAATGTTTCCATTAGGAAAAGCCCAGGATTCTCCTTTGTCTTCCAACACTATGGCGTGGAAAGGAATTGAAAATGCTGCTGAAAATAATTTGCTTTCTAGAAAAAAAAAAAAAAAAAGACAGAAGGGAGTGAGACCCATGTGTTCACCACCAGGTCACTGTTGAGTGCCAGCCATGCTGTCAGTTCCCCTGTGAGGACAGTGGGGGACTTCCTGCCTCTCCATGGCCATTTCCAGGTCAATCCATTGTCCCCTCTTGGGAGGAGGAAGATGTGATTGAATCACACCCTCCTTCTGCAGACAGGACTTCAGTGGGGCAGAGGTGACCTCGGGGACACTGGACTGGGGCAGACTGATTGCTGAGAGAGCGGTGCTGGGTAGCAGGAAAGCAGTGGAAGCCACCAAGCTGAAAGACATGCTGTGAGGAGCTTGTGTGAGAGAGGTCAGTGCGGGTAGTGGGTTCTTGCTGGCCGCCTGCACTGGTGGCGGTGCCAGCGAAGGACATGGTAATCCTGGAGGGGAAGAGGGCTTTAATGAGTAAAGGGCCCCACTTTGGAAGTATGAGTTTGAGAACCAAGCCGAGGTATGAAGGAGGGCTTGGGTCCAAATTCATGGGTAGCGGTATCTCGAGGTGAGCCATAGAGGATGACATTACCCAGGGAGGGCGTGGAGCGGCAGGAAGGTCCTAGGTGCAGACTTTGTCTCTAAATATGGCATGCAGTGTCCTCAAGAACATTCACGTGCAAGGGACAGCCACCTGCTCAGTTCAGGTGCCCATCTTCCCGCAGGGGAGCCCAGTGTGAAGCCGGGAGTCAGGACAGAGCATCTAGTAGTGACCCCTCACAGGCTTCCTGCCTCTGTGGAGAGAAGCCCACCTTCTAATTTGAGGCAAGGGCACCACTGGGTTTCACCAAGCACCTGTAGATAGGGTCCCTAGAGGCCTGTTCACAGATGGCCACCCTGAGAGCCAGTATTTGCAGAGTTAGTGGGAGCGTGTGGCACTCCTGGCCAGACACATTTCAAGCCTTCGTATTAAATGCTTGCTTTGAAGATGGGGACCCTTGTGCCATGGAGCACCGGTAAACAGAGGCTCAGAGCACAGAGGAACTTGCTCCAGGTCACAGCCATCTGTTGGGGGCATGGGGGGGCCAGGATGTGCCCAGATGTTTCCACTGGCAGAGCCTAATACCTGAAAGTCTGCAGAGGTCAATTCAAGGGACACATCTGTGCCCCATTCTACCAGCTTTGCCCAAGGGAGCAGGGGACTGTGTATTCAGGAGCTTCCTTCTCCAAGCTGGCTTCCTGCTGTGCTCCAGGTCCAGCTGGTGAGAAATGCCCCCAACGCTGGCCTTTCCACTTTGTCTCTGAAACAGAAATTCTAATTTTTTTGTAATGTGGGCAGTTTATTACAGGTTTCCCAGGCATTCTCTGGTCTTTTCTTTTTTGTGTGCCTTGAAATCCACCGTGAACTGCTTGCCAGTTATACAGTGGTTTCCTTCATCCATAGTTTCGCTTTCTACAATGTTATTAACCTGAAATCCAAAAAGAGTAAGCAGAGCAAGGTATGGTGGCACACGCCTGCGATTCCAAAGTGCTCTGGGCGGCTGAGGCAGGAGGGTCACAGATGTGAGTGTAGCTCGGGCAACTTAGCGACTTAGCAAGACCCTGTCTCAAAAATCTGAAAGGTGATAGTGACATAGCTCAGTGCAGAGGTTCTGGAATTAATCCCCAGTACTGCCAAAGGAGAAAGAAAAAAAAGAGAGAGAAGGTAAAGTCCAAAAATAAACAATTCATTCAAGATTGCACATTATTCCAGGGAACATGATGACTCTGTCCCACTGTCCTGCTGCTCCGTTCCGTTTGGGACACTAATCGTCCCTTTGTCCCAGCGTCCGCACTGTGGTCCCTATCCCTCATCTCAGGGATTAGTCACTTGGAAGCCTTCTCAGTTGCCAGGTTAGCTATAGCCTCTTCTTAGTGCATTGTTATAGTTCATCTTCTTTATTATTAGGTGCTGTTAATCCCTTACTGCACCTAAGGGATTAATCCCTTAAGGCTCCTAAGATGTAACCGGAACCTTTTCACAGGTATTATGTGTAGGGAGGGAGGAAAGAGCCTCTCTGCTTTCCTGTTAGTTTCTAGCTGGATCCTTTGGCCGGATCTAGGAACCCGGTCAGTGTACTCGAAGCACTGATTTGCAGGCAAAGAACATGGAAGTTTTGTTAAATTACTTACGTACGATGTCTTTAGACCTTTTAAACAGAGCAATTCATGCGTGAAGGAATGAAAGGACGGAGCCATCTCAGGACTAGGTTAGTAAATGTACAGAAGATTGGGCCAGCCAGGTAGCTCAGCGGATTAAAGAGCCTGCTTAGGCAGATACAGGGACCGGGGCACACCATGTCAGGCCCAGCCCCAGGGTGTGCTGGGAAGGCGATTGAGACTGGGTGCCTGTAATCCCAGCGCTTGGGAAATTGAACACAGGAGGATCACTATGAGTTCAATCTGTGTAGTGAGACTCTGTAGATCCTGTACTAACTAAAAAAAAAAAAAAAAAAATATATATATATATATATATATATATATATATATATATATATATATATATATGGAAAATTTATTTGGAAGGTAAGGACTGTCTCAGAGTTGCTTACTCAGGTTCACTGCAACCCTAATGAATAGGAGAATGAATGAATAGGTGGCACCCAGTTGGCCTGTTTCAACATGGCGTAGCCTCAGCTCCTCCACTAGCATAGGCTAAATGGAGTGCATGTAGGAGCCAGTGCTATCTAGTTTCAAGACCTTCTGGAGGATCTAGGATGTGATCCCCGTGGGTAAGCAGGGCTAACTGTTACTAAGAAAGAGGAGAGAGATGGAGGAGAATAGGGTGTTTTGAGTGGGTCCATCCAGGAGCCATGTTCCCTTTCCTGCCCCCGCTATCAGCAGTGGGCAGAGGGTGATTTGTTTTCAACGGCCAGCCTTTCGAAAGACTGTGAGTGTACCCGGGGACCAAGGACACACCAAAGAGGAGGCTCTGAGCTCCTAGACACTGCTCCCACCCTGTCCATCTGCTGGCCCAGAATCTGGGGGTGGGTCTGGCCTGACCCTGGCTCTGGCCAGGAAGTGGGATACGGGAGGTAGGTTGCCTGGCCCCTTTAGAGAGGAAAGGGGTGTTTAGGGCCTCAGCTTTGAATTCCTCACTGGTCCCTCCCCTCCCTACCCTGCCCCCACACCAAGAGCCTCACACTCCAGCTGCTATAATGGTCCAACCAGGATTCGCTGGCCTTTATCAGTGCTGATTAGATATGACCCCCCCCCCCCCCCCCCCCCCCCCCCCCCCCCCCCCCCCCCCCCCCCCCCTCCCCCCCTCCCCCCGCCCGCCATGACCCATGACCTCCTGGTTCCAGGAAGTGACAGTGGAAACTGTCAAGTAAACTACATGGTCTGTCATCAGAGCAGAAAAAGCCACTGTTATTTTCCATAACTTCCTATTAGTTTCTCCTTGAAGCCAGATCCTTATAATAAACCAAAGATCTCTTCTTACTTACCTGAAATTGCTATAGGAGACGGAAATTCCCAATCTGTTAGATGTCTGGTACCAGTTTGCGTTCTCTAAAATCAAAGAATGAATTTTAGGCACAATGGAGGTTAGGAGTAGTATTTATTGGGGGAAGAAAGCTTCAGTCTGAGAAACAGAAGGGGTCTAAGCAGGCCACCCAGAACTCTGCCCTTCTAAGGGAATTTTATAGAGCAAAACCACAAGCTGAGATAAGGCAACATGGGAAATCGCAAGGGGGGCATGAGGCTAGTCAAAACTCTGGTCAGCCAATACGATTATGAGCATAATTGCTCAGATAGTATCAATTAAATCGGATCAAATGGGGAAGT
Organism: Myocastor coypus; assembly: GCA_004027025.1. NCBI lineage: Eukaryota > Metazoa > Chordata > Mammalia > Rodentia > Myocastoridae > Myocastor > Myocastor coypus. The sequence goes on from PVJA010010915.1 coordinate 11,215, forward strand.
GAGTCTGGTAACAAATGGCTTCTGCGAGGTGATTCATGGTACCTTTAAAACATCAGTCCCTGAGGTTTGCTCTTAGGAAGTATGTGGGGTCCATTCCTTTCAACTTTCATTCTTGAGGTGTCTGGTCCTCAGTGGAGATACCATCTCCCCCTACCCCCTGAGCTGTAGCATAGTCTGATTTCTGCACTGGTTCCTTTGAGGGCCTAGGCCCGTGTACCACACGTGAAGGAAACCAAGGCCCACGGGAGCCATGTGCTTGCCCCTGCAGGGTCTGGGATTATATTCTTGACCTCCAACTTTTGTACAGCTCGGAGTTTGAACCTAGTACGCTCTAGTCACGAGGCAAAAATGTCTGTCAGTGGGTAATAAGTAATCTCAAAACTAAAACTAAGCCATGAGACTGATCTTGACCCAGCTGTGTCCTTGAGGTTCTAAATGAGGCCAGGAGAGTGTCTAGTGAAAGGAGCAGAGGGTCTGCAGGGCTGATTCTCACTTAGGTCCAGCAGTTCCACACAGCACATCCTTTCCTGTGCATCAGAGTAGGACCTACCATTCTAAGGTGAGATGTGTATGTTCTTTATAAATGTTAATAAATAAATAATAGCTGGGCTGAGGAGGTAGCTCAGTGGTCTAAAAGGTAGCTAAGTGGTCTCCTGCAAGCACCTAGGTTCGATCCATGGTACTGTGTGTCCTGCTGCCCCCGCGCCCTTCCAGGCGTGCTGTGCTGCTTCTGAAACTGGGCATGGTGGTACCTGCCTGTAATCTTAGCACTGGGAAGGCTGAGCCAGGAGGATCACTAGGTGTCCAAGCTGTGGAGTGAGACCTTATACTAAATAAATGAAAAACAATTGTTTTAAGGTATAAATAAATAAATTTTAAAAAGCTGGTTAGATAGCAGGGTTCTGGACCAGGGTCATAGGTCAGAAGAAATGACTCTCACAGGGGCGCAGCTCACTTGCCCAGGATCCAGGATGAGAGAATGTGGAAGCCGGGATTTGAATGAGGAATGTAATTCCCGATTCCAGGATCTGTGCTGCATTGTACAGGCTGAAAATCAAGTTCGTCCTGGCTACGCTTGTCAAATCCTATCCAAGCAGGAGCCTCAGGAAGTCATCGGTAGGCCCAGGCAGTAGCAAAACAAGTACTTCACATGCTCAGGATATACATTTTCTGAAATGAGGCCTCTGATGGTCATGTAGTATAGCCATGCTGTGGCTTTCCGCTTATGGAGCTAAGGTGGAAGTGACTGATTTTTTTTTTTTTTTTTTTTTTTTTATTGGTACCAGCCTAGTTTCTGCCTCTAGGGAAAGCATAGACCTAGTCTTAGATTTGCCCACATTTGGGGAAGTCAGCATTCTCCCTAAAGAACCACCCTAAAGGCTTTGGTGGGGACTGGGTCATTTTCCTGCCTGCCAGCATCTAGGTTAGCAGCTGAAAGCTTTTTTTTTTTTTCTGATTGTAAAGGCAGTATCCACTCACTGTGCATGATTTGAACAACTCACAGTAATACAAAGACAGCAGTGCCTCACTGTCTCAACTCTTGGGCTGGGATTTAATATAATTCAGAGCATACATTGTTCACTGGGAAGGCATTTTGTGAGATATTTATCATGTAGGCATCTATGAATTGTAGGGCCACCTATGTCTAGAATTGTTAGGAGGACAGCAGGGAGACTGTGGTGACCCAGCGCTGTTTGGAGAGAGAACATCGGCAGTAGTGAGGATGGGTGAGTTTTCAGAAGCAGAGCCCCCTCCAAACATGCACAGTGTCTGTCCTCTGCCTGGCTGTCGCATGCTTTGCCATCTCTGAGACCTCGGTGCAGTGCGCTTTTCTTGAAGCAGAGCAAGTCCCGCATGCATTGGGGCTGTCAGCGGGCACCAGCTCATGCACCCTGTGAAGGCCCATTGCTCCCCGAGGTGCCTGATGCTAACACAGGAGGCCAAGCAGGGAAGTTGTGCAGCCTGGTGAATGAGAGCGAGTGTGTTGGGACAAGTGGCCGCATTCCAGTCCTGGGGACTGAACCCAGGAGCTTTGCACAGGCCTTGGCCAGTGGATTAACGTCTCTGGGCCTCAATGTCAATGTGTGTAAATGAGAATAGCACCTGTCTTGAAAGAGGACTGAAAGAGTCGTGTGTAGATAATGCCGTGATCCGACTGGCAGATAGTGTGTGCTCAACTTCTGTCTTGGCGAGTTTTGCATGCGTTAGGGACAGTCAGAAAGCTCTTGACTGGAGGATACGGCCTCCGCTCCCTGCACCTGTCCTGCTGGAGGTGGACAGATGTCTGCAGGGGAGGCTGGCAGTTTCCATGTATTGGAAGAGACCTGCAGTTAACTCCCAAGCCTTCAGAGGCTTGACTGCCAGTTCTTACAGGCAGCTGAATGGGCACCTGGGCCACTTCCTGTCTTTCTGCTGATGTGTGTGTGTGGCAGCTCCTGTTCAGGTGGTGATTGACACCAGGCTGTTGCCATTTTGCAGGATGTCACCTGGAAGTGTCCTTTGAAGACTTATCACAGAAGGGGAGAGACGTGTACGATGGTTTCAAATGCCCATCTGGGACTCACAATGTCACTTGTTCTGATATTGCAGGCCAAAACCCAATCCCAGGGGCCCATCCCAAATGTGAGACCTTCTGGGAGACACAAGGGTGCTCTATGAGCAGCTACAGCTGCTGTCGCACACAGTGGCTGCAGGGCCAAGAGTCATCAGGCAGAAATCGCTGTTACTGCTGCTCTAGAACACACTGATAAGAACTTCACAGTAAGGGATGATTTCCTGTGCATTGGAAAACTCCTCATGTCCTGACTTTTGGGACCTCTGTAGGAAAGCAGAGAATTTGTACCTCATAGAGACCTTGCCTGTGAGTGCCTTTCCAGGATAAGCCAAGCACCCTGCAAAGGAATACAAGGCCCTGGTTCTTGTTTCTTTAAAAATAAAAAGGAATAGAGCCCTGGGCTTGAACAGTAATGCTCCCCACGGCTTAGCCTGCAAAACCTGAAATACATATGCTAGAGGTAATTGGTGACTCTGCTTTGTTGAAGAAGGGTCACATGTCCCATGATAAAGTAGCTATGAATCTTGGAATCAATCTTAAATAACACTCTATAAAAATCTAATTATTTGAGCTCTTTCCCCAGTCTTTCCTGAGTATGTGTTGGCAGTACATTGTGATCACACTGTGTGTGGGGAGCTGGTGCAGGTGAAGAACACAGTTTAATTCTGCCTGCACCCCCCTGCCTCCCCTCCATCCTTTGGTCCCCTTCCCATGGGCAAACGATCTGTCTCCCCATTTCCCTTTGTCAGGCTTTAATTTGGTCTTTATTCGTGTTTTGGGTTCTTCCAAGAAGAGGTGAACCCCTCCTTATCAGAGCTCTTCATAGACTGGAAGCCATCTGCCCTTTTCATCCCAAGTGGAGGGGAGGATCATTCATGAGGGTTCAGCATTGGTGGCCCTGGACAGCAGGGTCCTCATGGAGGTAGGCTGCTCCCTGCTGGAAGCTCAGTGTCAGGCACGAAGCGTGTCTCAAAAAGTGTTGATTATTAAATGTTGCTACTAAATTTTAGATGTTAAAAATAACTTCTCTCTAAACGATCAGAAAGACAGAGATTCTGTCAGAGAATGTGTGCCCCTGTCTCGGGCCGGAGTCCTTTTGCTTCCCTGCCTTTCCTTGAATGAGCCAGAATTGCCAGCTCTGCCTGCCCAGCCTCCTGGATAGCAGGGCCTGGGTCGGGCTGGCCCTTGTCCCTCTTGGTGTGCAGATGCAGTGGTTTGGTAGCTACTTCACCAGGCAGGGCAGAGCCAGCAGCGCCTGGGTGCTTCAAGGCTGGCTCCTATCTGTGACGGGACAGAGAGGGACAGGAGAGGCAAGGTCCATTTCCGACTCCATACTGGCCAGCTGCTGTGACCTGAGGCTTCACTCAGGTGTCAGGTTTCCCTGGAGTCCCCAAAGTGTTGGTGGGAGGGGTTCCCCAGTGTCCACCCATCCTGTTGCCATTGTCTAGTTGCATATGGACAGAGCCAGTATTTCCATCCCATCTGTTTCCCAACGGGAAACATCATTTGTCTTGCACAGGTCCAAGTTCATGTCAATTCTCAGACCAAATTCCTTGTCACTCAGCCCATTCTGTAAATATCTCCAGAGAAGTTACTGTCTGCATTAGCCTTTATCTCGGGCTGCAGGACATCTGTTCCTACCATACCCTGTCTTCTTGGCCCTGGCTGCAACAAGAGTCCCACACACATACTCCTGGCAGGGCCATGTGGGGAGCTCCCCGGGTCTGTAGCTCTGTTTGGGCATGGTATCTGGGGGTTGTCTTTATACCTCTAGCCTGCAAGGCCAGAACCGGCCACAAACAAAGATGGAGTGTGAAAGTAGTCTGTGTGGAGGGTGGTGGGACAAAGCCCTCCTAAGGGGCTTGGGAAGTGAGACAGGAGGAGAGCAGGGTTATTAATCAAACTAACCTCATTCTGCTCAAGGGTGGAGTGCGGGCATGCAACTCCCGTTGCTTGGAGGTCGGGCATCCTGTGTATGAGGGATGGATGCCCAGAACCTCAGGCCTGCTCTGGAAGCCTGAGATGCAGGAGGTCCTCCTGGGTCCTGTAGGGGCCATACTGAGGAGCTGGAATGGGGTCCATGCAGGTGCAGGAGCGCTCTGCAGAACATCAGTGGGTTTTCCCTGATCCCCCAACAGCTGAGTACTGGGCACAGCTCTTCTCATCCCTGCTGTGACCTGTGGCTCCATTGAGAAACAGAAGCTGGCTAGGCTGCCGTGCCCTTTGCTGCCGGAGCTGGGGAAGAGGTTTCCCTGTTTGGTCGTGGCTGGTGGTACTTGGGGACCTCAGCTTGGGATGCTCAGGTGGTGAGAAAGGAATTTCAGCCCTTGGGTTGCATGAGTGCCTTTTATTACACCAAGTTTGTTGTCTATGAAGGGAGGCATGCTGTTGGCAGTGGGCCCCTGCGTTGGTTGGCTGCACATCCAACGGCTCCAACAACCTCAGAAAACCCTTGCTAGAACATCACATCCCTACGGAACATGGACAGAGTATTTTCCGGTCTTATTCCCTAAAGAGTGCAGTGTACCAACCACTGATTTATGTTAGGTATTAGAAGTCATCTAGAGAGGATTTAAAATGTGGAGGAAGTTGTGTGCAGGTTCTGTGAGAATACTAGACAGTTTATCTAGGACAGTTGGGGATCTGTGTGCTTTGGTGTTTTCAGGAGTCCCAGAGCCGATTGCGCCAAGGATATGCCTGGGCATGGGCCAGATGAGTGTTCTCTGTGCAGTAAGCTCCATTATTATTTAACACATAAAGCTCCAAACTTCAGTACAATACAGTGTTCCCTCACTTTTCATGGAGGTTACATTCCAGACACCCCCAGGATAAGTGAAAATCAGTGAAATAGTGACGTTATATTTACTTTAGTGTCTGTATGTATTTTAAGGCTTTATAACCCCTTCCCACATGCTTATAAACCTTTCCCACACTTTTAAAAGCACTTCTAATGTCCTTAATCATTTTCTAAACTCGTAAATGTACATAATTTTAACAGCATATGTATACTGTATGGTACTGCAAAATCCCACAATGTAGTAAAAAATCCGAGATAAATAATTTAGATTGATATTTTTTGAAAACCTGAGAAACAGTAAATCCATGAAAGTCGAACTGCAAAATAACGAGGGACCATTGTCATGGTGGTTATCTAAATCCAAACCTCTTCTCATGACTTAAAAAAAAAAAAAAAAAAAAAAGTCACCTTACCAAGAAATAAGGCAAATAATTGTTTGCACATGCCCTTTGGATTACAGAACTCTATAAAGATTCTCTTCCCTCAGGAATCAAAGTAAACTCCTAGGTCTAGCCAGGCCAGCTCCAGAGGCCGCCCCATCTAGAGGACAGAGTGGAAACCTCAGAGAAGGAGTGCAGGATGAGGGGTCTGCAGAGCTGGGGTGACATGGCCCAGACTACATTGCTCCTGGAGAGACAAGTCCCCTACTCGGTAGAAGGGAAAGGTGAGGCTCTTGGGACAGGGTAAGGGAGGAATGTTACATGTCCCTTTGAAACTTGGTGATGTCGAGAAAAGACAGCAAAAGGGCTAAAACTGAAGACGGGCAGAGATCAAAGAAAGTCACAGCCTCAGAAGACAGGCTTTCTCCCCAGTAACACTGCCCTTTTTCAACGGTAGAGGGCGCGCTTGACTCAGGAAACCCACAGCTATCCCTTGTCCACACAGTTTTCCAGTGAGTCCAGAAAAGAAAAAGAAAAGAAAATATGTCAGCAAAGGAGAGAACAGAGTTTGAGAACCGAAGCATTTCGGATAACCTGTTCTCACCTCCACACCAAAGCAGAAGAAAGCTGTAAGAATTCCATCATTATTAATTAAATACCTTAAGAGAAGTATTTTCATACGTAAAAATCCACCCTTCAATCATACATCCAAATTGGTTCCATACTGTAATGAAAGACCATAATAAATTAAGCTGTATTCTATAATTGGAGGAATCACCAATGATATAAAATTTCTTCTCTATGACAAAAATCTTTGGGAGGGGAATAAAAAAATATACTGCAACAAAACTCATTTGCTGAGGATAAAACTTAGAGCATTTTAATTTGTATTGACACATGTTTGTAGAACATGATAACTACATTCATCAGGTGGGGTTGGTATGTGTACATACATACATCCTGGTTCATAGGTACTTTAGGGTCTTTTACCAGAAATAAGCCAATCCTTGGGATGGGTGTTCCTGGATCCCTTCTGGGAAGTGTTGCCCTTCCCGTGAAGACACCAGGACTGGGAATGAGCATCAGGGTTATAAGATCTCTTTATTTTTTAATTGTGTCCTTTTCATATAGCAAATAGATAAGGGACAAAACTCCCCTAACTCACCAGAGTGAGTTACCCCAACTGCTGTCTTCATTCCTTCTAGAATTTGCCAGAGGACTTGTGTATTTCTTCTTCCCCAGCCTGTTCCTCCTCAGATGGTTCTCTGTGGTTGGGAGGGTCAGGCAGCCAGGATCTCCATGGGGACTTGGCCTCAGCAGGGACATAGTCAAGGTGATAGCCAGCATTAGCTGTGGGGTAGGGGAGCTGCCTTGGGACAACTTCGCAAGCTCAGCACTTCCTCTGGCTTCCACCAGTGGGCAGTTAAACTAAGCCTTGCTTGTACAGCAAAAATCGACGCCTTTGATGCTTCAGGAGGGTCTGGCAGTCATGGTATTCTCCAGGCACCGACTGAAGCCTCCGAGTGTGATTGCACAGGGAGGTTTCCTTACAGAAGGGCAGAACCCACCAGGTGGCCAGAGGGCAGGCTGCCCATGAGACAGATGTACAAGCAGAGAAGAGCTGCAGTGGGCTGCAGGCTGCCAGGAAGGTCTGCAGTGTGGTTGGGCAGTGGGGCTGAAGGAAGACGGGAACTGAGGTGGGCTTGGGGAGTGGCCATCGGAGTGAGCAGAAGGACAAAGGAGGGGACCGTGCTGACAGAACAAACTGGCTCTGGGTCTGCTGAGGCTGGGTGAGGAGGCCACAGGGCTGCTTCCTGCTGCAGAGCTGGGCCATTTCCTGGTGATGCTGGTGGTGGCCAGGGAGATGGAGACAGGAAGTTGGTACGGGAGCAGGCAGCAGAGGGTGAGTATACAGGTTGAGGAACTGTGTGTGTGTTGATATGTATAGCGTGCCTGTGTTCAGAACTTAGCCGTGTGTTTGTGCTTGGTGTGTGTGTGTGTGTTCAGAAGGTACCATTATTTGCATTTGGATATATTCAGCGTGTAGCATTGTGTGTGTGTGTGTGTGTGTGTTCAGAATATAACAAATACACCAGCCCCACCAAAAAGTACTGGTGACCAGGAAGGCCCTAGGGACTGTTCCTTGGAACGTTGTGTCCAATAGAAATAGAATGTGAACCACATAGGCAATTTTAAATGTTTGGTAAGTACATTTTAAAAAGTCAAAGAGGTAAAAATGTTAGCTATTTGTTTCCCTATTTCAGCATTGGTCAGTGTGAGTAGATGTCATAGAAGCAATTCGTATTCTTTTTGCCTACCTCTGAACCCTGTTGAGGGAGAGACCAAGTTGGCATCACATAAAGTTTGAGGGGTGCTTTCTGGCCATACCCATGGCCAGAAGTAATAACCTATCCAGAGACAGAAGCACAGAACATGCAAAGAATTTTTTCATCAGAGATGGACTCTGCCCAAAGCAGCTCTTAGAAATAGTCCTGAGTGGGGGCTGGGGAGATAGCTCCATGGCACAAGGGCCAGCCCGGCAAGTGCAAGGTCATGAGTTCAAACTCAGTCCCACAAAAAGAAGGAAAGAAAGAAAGAAAGAAAGAAAGAAAGAAAGAAAGAAAGAAAGAAAGAAAGAAAGAAAGAAAGAAAGAAAGAAAAAGAAAAGAAAAGGTCATGAGCAAACTAACGGGTTAATATTAACCCTTAGTTACTGCGGACTGAGCAGGCCCTCAGTCTCTCAGATGAGTCAGTGGTAAAGGCTTAAATAAGAGCCAAGTGCTATGATTTTATCCCCAAGTGTTATGATGTTGGCTCTAGGAGGATCAAAGACCTCTAACAGAATTAGAGATTCTCTGGGGGCCAAAACAGAGTGCTTCTCTGGATGGCCAGCCTTCATTTAGTTATCAAAACAAAGGGGGAGGAATACTGAAGAGAGATGGGAATCTCTCAAGGACTTCTCCAAGTACAAGATAATTTAGGAGAACTATGTGGTCTCCAGGAAGGTCTCCAACCAGGAGAGAGATGCCTGCAGCTACAGTCTTTGTCTAATTAGCCGAGGTTGGAGCCAGGTCTTCACCTTTGAGGTGTCCTTAGCTGCGACCTTGTCTTATCTTTTGAGGCGTCACAGCTTCACTCATCACTACAGACCTCAGTCAGTCAGGACCAGTGACTCACAGAGATTCACGTACTGTGCGCCCACTGTGCATGTCCAGAAAAGGGGCCTAGGCCTAGGGCTGACTCACAAGTCTACATGGAAGCCAGCTGGTTCATGGAAGCCCCTCTCTGAGCCGCTCCTAGTGGGCTCTGTAGCAAGCTACCTGTGTTTGCCTGTACTTGAGCCTATTTAACGATGCTGAGACCATGATACAGTAGCTTTGCAGTCAGCCTTATGAAAAGATGGGGAAAAATAAACATTTTTCCAAAGTAACCACAACTATGTTGAGGAGGATGAAGCCTGCTTGGCTTCATAAGTGTATAAATTTCATTATAAGGCCTAGAGGCCTTTCATTAATGAATAGCTGGATTGAACAGACCTCCCTGCCCCCATAGTTTTGGCTATCCTCCACCGGAAGATTAAATCAAAACTTAGGGTAACTTGAAATTTCTAAGTCAGAAGCACCTTAGTACTCTTTAGAGAAATTCTAATTCAGTTGGGTATAGTTCCTAGGATTCTTAATTCTTATATTAAAGGGAAATATGTAAGAGAGGTAGAATATATAATTTATTATACCTTATACTTTCTCATCACTTTGTACATGCCAGACATTGATGTGAATGTTGTACAGGCATGAATTTATCCAGTCCTAGCTGGATGTGGTGGTGCATGCCTGTAATCCCAGAACTTGGGAAGGTGAGGCAGGGCGATTGCCATGAGTTTGAGGTCAGCCTGGGCTGCATAAGTGAGCCCCTGCCTCATAGAGAGGGGGGGGAGAGAGAGAGAGAGAGAGAGAGAAACAGAGACAGAGAGACAGAGATGGAGAGACAGAGACAGAGAGGCAGAGAGAGAGATTCTAGTTCTAGGAGAAACCCATGTAAGTTTGGAAGGAATTTTCATTTCCTATAGGAAGATGACCATGTTCAAGTTTAATGCCAATTTGAAACACATGCCCTTGCTGCAGAAATACTCGTGGACTCCAGTTGTCCCCAGTGTAGGGGGGTGGCTCCCAAGTTGTTCCAGCTGCTTCCCCCAGTGCCCAGGAAGCCTCTGTATATTTCTTGTAAGTTGTTTTTAATGTGGAAGTTATGTTTTAAGTGGCTAGCATTTGTAAGATTTTATAACATATGCCCTACATATTCAGTATGACTTCTTGGATTTAGCATTTTTTCCCCTGTAGTAAAAATCCCTTTGGGAGCTGACAAATAAGTATTTTTGCTAGGTGAGGATTTTTTCCCTTCTTGGATTCTCAAAATAGTTTGGTTGAAACACTTGTGGATGCTACTGCAGCAACATGCCTATGCACGAGGTGGCCCCGTCAGGGCCCCGTTTCTGTCTCTGTTCTGCCCATGTGGTGAGTGCAGCTGAGACCTAACCAGAGAGGTGAGGATAGAGAGGCTCTGGGCTCTGATGCTGCTGTGATAGCAGATACCGCTCATGAAGCCCCATGAGCTTTTAGCAGCCTCACTGGAACTCTGTTTTCTCAAATCCAAACAGGAGACGTTCCAGCATGCACAGCCTTCGTCTTCATGGGCGGCTGCAAAGACCCCCTCATGCTGCAGACCTGATGGGCCCTGATCTACAGGCAAAGGCAAGAAGTAAGACTGGCACCTGAAAACATTCAGTAAAACAACAGTGTTAGGCTCTTAAGGGCCTATATTGAAGGGTCCATGGGGGAATTGTTCAGGCGTTTTTTGCATGGACAAAATGCTATGTGGGGTTATAGCTATGACACACTAACAGTCGGGGGGCAAGGCACAGCACATGTTGCATGTGGCTGCACTCACAACATGCTTCCTGTCCTGGTGAAGGAGCAGGTGGCACGTGGTGAAGACATTCAGGACGGGCACCAGAAGTCCCAACGCACTCTGAGTTTCCCAAGTCTTCTTCGGGAATATTTGAAATCTGTTTTTATTTCACAGAAGTTTACTAACTTAACAGTTTGTATTCTGCGTTAGCTATGTCACTGCTTGTAAGCTGGGTCTGATCCCAGTGGATTGTAACTTCTCTGTGAGGCAAGTTGAGTACATCCAATGTCGTTTCAAATAAAAGTGAAGGCAGGGCCGGCAAGATAGCTCAGCGGCCTAAAGTGCCTGCTTAGGCAACTTTAGACAAGAGCAGGGACAGCAGTTCAATCCCTGGCAGCACACACACACTCTGACAGCCAGCCCTGCCCCTAGGGCGGGCTGAACTGGCCATACAGAAAAAGTCAAGGCAATAGAAAATATCATTGAGCGATTGTAAGACTATTGTTCTTTTTTAGGAAAACATTTAAAAGCACAACTATTTTACTGAATAATAAATTAAGAATAGTTAAATTGCTTTAGGGTAGTAAAGTCATTTCTGACCTAAATTTTCCTAAGTTTCCAGAAATGTTATAAAAAGAAAGCTACGCTTTGCTTTTGTGCTTTTCAGTGATTAATTTATGAAAAGAATCTAGAAAATAGCATCTCTGTGAATTGATTATGTATAATTTGCTTCAAATCTGTCATATCTTAAAAATACCACATGTGCCAGGATCCTGAAGGTGCCGTGAATGTTATTGATGTGTGATTTGCACTTCTGTGTTGTTGCCCAGTTTTAAGCCATTAGGTAGGTGTTCATTTTCTGGAGTGGATTGGGACAAATAATTTAAGTCAGTAACCATGCAGACTGTGCATAGAACTTGTAGTACTTTATTGTTTGTTTCTGTCATGTGTATGTGGTGTGGGTCGTGCCAAGATCTATTGACTGCTATGGGTAGAACTCAAGTGAATTTGAAAGCTTTGTCATGGGGTTGCTTGTTTTGGCCCCCATGCACGCTGGAGTCAATGCAGAGCTGTCAGTACCAATGCTGAGGCTCCACTGGAAGGGACTGGGCTGGACCTGTGCCTGTTGTGTGGTTCTAGGTGCAGCAGGGCCAACGGAGGACAACCCATGTTGCCTGAGGAGTGGAGGCTTCTGACCAGTTTTGTAGGAATTTCAGTGCCTGCCTTTGGGCTTGAGATGAGTTGAATTCTGTTGGACAGAAGCATCCAGTAAGTTAGGATTGTTGCAGGCTACGCAGGAGCATAGGAGGTGTAGGTGGTTTCTGCCTGAGGTTCTTAGACAGAGGCCTCAGATAGACGGTGGGGGGCAGAGGATTGGCAGATGAGCCATCCTGATGTCTGCCTTACAGTGAGCAGCTGCATGGCCATTCCACGCAGCATGTGGGCGTCCCAGGGTCAGCATGATATGGCCACAGGAGTCTGCTCTTCCCTGTCTGGCCTCATTTCACATGAGACTGTCTAGCACATGACTTTCCAACAGCTGACCAGCACCACCAGTGCTTATTGACTTACCTTCTCATGGAGCCTTGTGGCCGAGTTTTACAAGTAATTTCAGTGGCTGCCTTTCCACGTGAGATTAGTAAAGTGACTTCATTCCAGCAAAACATCAGTCATTGCATTCAGTGAATCCAGTTACACTTTTGGTATTGGTTCACGTTCTTGTTCTTCTACAACTTATGACTGTGCTTGATCTTATAATAGCAAGATAAAACATGCTTCTATCCAGTCATTTTACTTGCAGAACGTATTTAATACAATGTAAATTGTAGAATTTTTGTTCCTCAGTATGATAACTGTGATCCTTGATCCTTTTGCTGTGTGGGATATATTCAGCTCATCCTCAGTTCAGTGTAAATTAAGCCCAACTTTTTTTTTTTTTTTTTTTCCTTTTTGAGACAGGGTCTTGTTATGCAGTTCAGAAGGCTGGCCTTGAGCTCACTTTGTAGCCCAGGCTGGTCTCGAACTTGCACCGATCCTCCTGCCTCAGCCTCCCGAGTGCTGGGATTACAGGCATGCACCACCACGCCCAGTCCAACTTCTTAATTATCTGTTACAAAAGGTTAGGTGTTATGAGGTGGTACAGTTAGACCAGCGGTTCTCAACCTGTGGGTCATGACCCTGGCGGGGGTCGAATGACCAAAACACAGGGGTCCCCTTAAGCCATCCTGAATCATAACTGTAGCAAAATTACAGTTTTGAAGTAGCTACCAAAATTATTTTTTTGGTTTGGAGTCACCACAACATGAGGAACTGTATTGCAGGGTCATGGCATTAGAAAGGTTGAGAACCAGAGTTAGACCCTCAAGTGCACTGAGATGGCTTTCTCTTAGTTCTGTCTACATGTAAAGTAGGAGTGGAACAATATCTAGATCAAGAGGCCAAGTGGAAGGCATGCATTGTAGCTGGAAGGCGCCATGCTACTCAGGAGGCTGAAGCAGGAGGATCACAAGCCCAGGACTTTGAAGCCAACCTGGGTAACAAAGACTGCTTTTAAAAAAGAAAAAGAATGAAAGTGGGATATGAAATATTCCTGGAAAAGGTGATGACGATAATGACCAATGATGGTGGGCAGTGATGCTGGTGGTGATGGTGACTGTATGTCGGTGGTGGTAGTGTTACCAGGCTTTGTGATGCTGGAATTTCCTATAGAGAATTTATAGGTTCTTTTGATCCTGAACAAAGAATTGAGGGAAACAAGCATAAATGGTGGTCAAGTTTCACAGTTATGAAAGGTAGGAAAAATCAGGCTCTGTAGAACAAGTTTGGGCTAAGCAAAAGGAGAAAAGGGGAGCAAAAAAAGTGGAGGATGCCCAGCACAAAGTGGAGGACCCAGAAAGGACCACCATAGTGAGCACTTAGTGACCAGCGTCTCTTTTCTGTATTTCCCAACTGCATTCAGATTCAGTTATCCTGTCAGACCCCTGCTCAAGCTCTTGCAAGAAGCCCATGTGCAGGGCTTTGGGAATGCTCTGTGTGTGTGTGTGTGTGTGTGTGTGTGTGTGTGTGTGTGCATGTGTGTGTGTCTTAGTTACTCTTTACTCGTTGCTGGGAAAAATACCCAACACTCAAAATGAAGGAAGGAAAGGTTTATTTAGCTCACAGTTACTGGAGGTTTCAGTGTATATTCAGCTGGCCCAAGGCTGAGTGGAACAGGGCACAGAGCATCCAGTTCATGGCAGCAGAACAGCAACAAAATGATGGCAGAGGCAACCAACCAAACAGGGCAGCAGAGCAACAGCTCTAGTCTGTCTCTCTGTCTCTCTTTATATTACATTCAAGCTCTCTGCGTCAGCCCATCCGCCTTAGACCACACCCATAATCCCAGCTATGCTCAGACTGATAACCCCATCACTACTAAAACACAAAATCCCAGTGGATCATGAGTCGAGTCTCAAACTCTAGAAGTCCCCACCTCATGATTTCATGAGGCTTTAGGGGGACAACTAGACATAAACCACAACTCAGTGTGGTGTGGTGTGGTGTGGTGTGGTGTGTGTGTGTGTGTGATTCTGAGCCCTCCTTCCCCAACCACTTTTAGGTATGCCTTATCTTGCTGCCTCAGTAGTATGTGGAGATATTGGAGCATTTTCTGAGAAGGCTGCAAAAGATCAATGCATTCCAAGCTTTTCTTTTTTCTTTTTCTTTTCTTTTTTTTTTTTTTTTCTTGTCTTTTGAGCTGGCCTTTGAGCCAGGTTCTAATCATGGCTGCTAAGCAGATTATAGCTGTTGTTATCATTATTCTATTTTATACATGGGCATCTACACTAAGGAATTTGGGATTCGTCTGGGACTGAAGCTGAAGCCTGTTGTGGCCAGCATGGAATCACATCTTAATAACTCGTCAGTAATCTTTTGGATTACTGGAAGGGCCAGGGAGGAAGTCCAGGCTGGAACCCTCCCTAAGGCCTAGATGTGAAGGAAGGAATATGTTTGGTACCTAAAGGGGACACTGAGACAGTTCGGGTAGGGAAAGCATGGAAGGTATGCAGCCTGCCGCAGGAGCAAAGACAGGAAATGCTATGACAGCATGTCCTCCAAGGCAGGCTAGAAGAAATCTGTGTGGCACTTCATGGTGTTTTCAAAAGACATTCAAACTCTTAACTGATGAATTCTTGTGTTGTAGATGGAGACGAGTGATCCGGACTTCTGACCTTCTACCAGGAAAGATGAGATGAGCAAGCCCTTTAGAATGCTGCAAAGGTCGAAGCGGAACTGAATAGGAGAGAAGAGATGCTGGCTTGAGGGGTAGGTGACTGCGACATTAGGAATCCTAGCACGTGGCAGTAACCAGGGTCATTGTGTGCACAGCTTTGTGGTGTTGCTGTGGTAGTTGTTTCCAGGCATCTGAAGGCTTCTGTTCACGATGCAGTGGTAGGGAAACCATCCTGGGACTGGGAGGCATTAGGAGGGAGCTATGAGAATATGAAATAGAACCACTTACACATGGCATCAGCCTCGTTCATGGGCTTGTGGTTTAGAGCCCTCCAAAGTTCATGTTCTCATAGCCTGTGCTTTGGAAAGGTGATTGGGTTATGGGGCTTATAGCTGACTTGCTATTAGCGGGTAGGGTTTGGCTGGAAGAGCTGGGTCACAGTGGGTTTTACCTGGAAGGGTTTCTCTCCCTTTCTGGCTCTTCCCTTTGGGCTGCTTCTGGCTCACCGTGCTGTGAGCAGCTCTTCTCTGCCAGCTCCTCTGCTATGCCATCCTCTCTTGCATCCAGCTTGCCATGGATCAAAATACAAGCCATAATAACCTCTCCTCCCTTCAGTTGTGGCTGTTAGATATTTTGTATCAACAATGATTGGATTGATTCACTTAGTTCTCAGATCCACAGCACGAAGTAGACCCTGCTGTTGGGTGCCACCTGGGAGCACAAAGAACATATCAACTACTGAGAGGCACAGCCTTCTCCAACAATAACCTGTTTGCTCTGCTTTCTCTTCTCAGATGTTGCCTTCTACTTTGCTGGGGTTCCCTCTTTGTTAATTGTAAATCTCCCCTTGAAAGGAAACTGACATCAAAGAGTTATCAGTCCAAGTCATAGTGGCCAATCAAATTCTCCAAATATGGCTACCCTGGTTTCCTTGCTCTTCCACAGCCCTGCTGCGCCCCCTGCAGGGAGGACATTTGCTTTTCCTTCTGTTGAATCTGGACAGGCTGAAGTGACTGAATGACTTCCAAGGCTAGACCAGCAGAGGTGACATGGCATTGTCTTGGGATGTGTGTCCTCAAGACCCAGCTACAAGACTGTTGGAAGAGTACAGGGGGTTGTCTAGCCACAGGTCACTGGCATGTGAATGAGACTTTAGGAGCATGCCTACAACCAGCCTTCCAGATGTCCCCAAGGCAAGTGGAGGTGAGGCAGGCTGTCCCCGTGATCCACTTCTGCACAAGCAAAGTAAACACTGTCATTTTGGGCTACTCCTTCAAACCCACAGCAATGCATACCTCTTAGGGAAGACATTTGTTACACTCATGAGTAGGAAATGCAGGTGAGTGGGAGGAGGTGACTGCTCACGGCCACACAGCTGGGCTCAAACCCCAGGGCTGCCTGGTGTCAAATTGGTGAGACTCACCACTGTTCCATGTTCTACTGGGCAGGGAGCTGGGCCCGTGGCAGTGACTGGAACACAATAGTTCTCAGAAAAAAAAAAAAAAAAAAAAAAAAAAAACATTTGGAGCAGGAGGACAAGAGAAAAAGATTTTAGTGGACCAGCTTTGGACGATACATTACTGCTGTTTGTTTAATGTGGGCTTTTGTTCAGTGCCTCCCATCCTGGCTGGAATGTAGAGTTTTCCCAGGAAGTCACTCCCAGCCCTCAAGCTTAGATTTTATAGTCTTCACTTGAGGTAGAAATACACTTCCTCCTAGCAAGTAAAATAAAAATCTAGAGTCAATGTTTCTATCCTTTTTTTGACATTGTAAAGGTCCAGGATTGGTCTGTCTGTCTCATGTGTTCAGGCATGGACCTCAGCCTCCAGTGGGAAAGTAACAAGTGCTTGTTAAATGTATACCAAAGAGCTCTAAATGCTATTTTCTTAACAGTGAGAACAAAGTACAAAAGCTAAAGTCTTAAGTGTTAAAAGCTTGTTGTTGGAAACTACTAGAAAGTAAACTGAGGCGCAATACTACTTTTAGAGTTGCATGGAAAATCAGCGATTCATGAGTGATACAGTGCTGAACCAGAATTGGTCCTAGAGTCTCACCAAGGGAGAGAAAGGGAGTGGGGGGGCAGTCATAGGATAGACATAGAAACAAATCAACGAACATATTTGGTTCTAGCCGTACCACTACTTTATTTGGTTTATCCCACTGGGAACATGAGAAGCAGCTCAAGTTAAATTTCACATATGATGGCAGATCAAGCCGTGCTTAGGTGTCTTATGAGTCCTACCTGGTTTGTCTGCTCAGGGATTCTGTAGACATGGCCCACGAGTTTAATTTACCTGGACAAAGCCAAAGATTCCTTTGTCGTTTCCTTTCCTGTTCCCTAAAACACCATTGCATTCAGCTCTATGAATAAATAGCTTCACTAAGTGTGACTGCAAACTAAACAATAACAGGAATTGCTGTGCAGTCCAGGACACTGTATTTCACTAGGTTGTTATCCAAGCAGGAACTATTTCCAATGGTAGACAAGTAAAGCTATACTCTGTTAGAGACTGGTTTTTGAATGTGCGATGGTTTTTCCCCATCAAAAGTGTTGTCGACTCTATGATGAACGTGATCACTGTGGATGTCTAAAATGTACCAATAAAATATGAAAATCAAGAAAAGTCTTATTGAGGCTTAGTCCTGCAGTGGGACATGGAGCGGTTCTGGGCCTTTACAAGGTTTTGGGGACATGGCCTTTGTGAGTGAATTTGTTCCTGCTCTCTAGGGACTGGGCTGGTCTCTATAAGGGCAGGTGGTCATGAAAGGAATCTACAGCTCCTTCTCACGTATGAGCTTTCTTCTCTCCCTCACACACCTGCTTGCCTTCTCATCACGAGGCTCTTGGCCGAGCTGAGCACGTGCAATGCTGTGCACTTGGACTCCCAGGACCAAGAGTCAGAAGAAACCTATCTTTATAAATTAACCCATCTCGGGTATCCTGTTATAGCAACCAGAAATAACGGGATGTTGAAATGCAAATATGCAGCTTTCAGTCGACCTTTCTCATGGAGGTTTGTAGTGTGTGTTTTCTACCTTGAGTTTAGGGTTAGGGTGTACATACTTCCACAGTATGTGTGTGCACCTGGCCACGGTTATTTGGGAACTGTCAGAAAACCTGTCTACCCTGTCTGGAGCATCCCAGTGGCTGTGGAGATCTGATAGGAATGAAAGTGGCAGCCAGACCAGAATATGAGGGTATTTTATTATTATGAAGGGTGGATATATTCACACAAAACTTTAGAAAAGTTTCATTCTTTATTGTGTTTTTTTATTGCTTAGTCTATTAGCTTTACTGCTTTACAATCTACAGTACCCCAAAGCATAGCACAGGTTGACTTTTCCTTTTCTGAAATGTTTAAGAACAAAGTGTTGTAGACTTTAGATTTTGGAATATACACATAGAATTTAATCACTAGATATCTGTAGTATGAAAATTTGAACTGTGAAATGTTTAGAAAGTTTTAGATTTTTGTGTTACGGATGCTCAACCTGGAGCTTAAGCCAACAGCCATTGATTCAGTTCCTGCCCTTGAAAGTTTGCAGTTTAGCATGAACTCAGCTGTCTAGCAGAGCTCACTAGGATGCTGGGGGCTTCCCCAGCCTCTGCTCGCCTGGCCACGCACTGAGGAGCCAATGGGCCCAGAGGCTCCTCGCTGCCCTCCACTGCTCCTCCTCCAGCAGGCTGGCTTGAGCTTGCTCACATAGACGAGAGGCTCCAAAACAGGGTGCATGCAGGATTCTGGGGGCTTGGCCTTGAATGCTGTGCTCTATTGGCTAAAGCCCAGTAACAAATGAGGCCACATTGGAGAGATGAGACAGAGACCCCAGCCTTTGATGGGAGGAACCCCTGTGCCACCTTGTAAGGGCCAGGGAGACAGGGAGGTATAGCAGTCTTTACAAACTACAGTGCTCTGTAACGTGCAGGTATTTTATTGGAGGAGTGAACAACATCACAAGAGAGCTGATGGAAAGCAAACCATCTATGTGATATATAACTGCAGGAACTGGGAAGGGAGACTGTGAGAGGCTGGACTGGGCACAGAGTAGATGGTCATGTGAAATACCTCTCTCCATCTCCTCGACTCTGTTTCCTGGAGGACAAGGTTGGGACACAACAGTGCACCTGGATGACAGTTGGTGACCAGAAGTTTCCTATCCTTGTCTACTGGGGGTGGCAAGTACTGAGGGGGTGTGTGTACCACCAGATTGGAGGTAAAGAGTAAACAGGCACTTCCGGCGCAAAAAGGCCCCCTGGGGCTGACCGCTCCAGAGGCATATGGTTTCTGCAGCCCTGCACTCCTCATGGCGCCTTGTTTGGTGGGTTTGCACATGAGAGGAGTGAGGGTCACCAAAGATGGAGGGTGAGGTAGGAGCAGGCTGTGGTATTGCTCGTCCTCCATGGGACTGAAGGAAGGCTTCAACTGAACATGCGTGGTTTTCCCACTAGACTGCATCTACTGTTGTGTCTGCTCACAGTTATCCTGTGGGGGTGGGTGACTTTGGCCCTCCAAATCTGGGTTCTAGAGTTGAATCCACAGATTCAACCACTGGTGGATCAAAAATGCTAAAAGAAAAAAATCTGAAAAAAAATCTGTCCAGAGCAGGTACAAATATTTTGCCTCCTGTTCATTATGCCCTAAACAATATAGGATGACTTCCTCTTTACCTCATCATAGGTATCATGAGTCCTCTAGCCCTAGTTTGAAATGTATAGAAGGATGTGAGTGGGATTCTGTACCAACCCTGCGCCATTTTTCATAAGGACTTGAGCATACGTAGATTTTGGTACCTAAGAAGGTCCGGGAAGCAGTGCTCTGAAGATACTATGAGATAACTGTAGTATTGTTCTCAGCTTTCAGATGGAGAAACTAAACCCTCAGAGAAGTGACTGGATCTCAGAGTCAGGCATTGCCCAGGGGGAATTCCTAGCTGAGCTGAGTGATCTCCTGGTGCTCTGTGCTGAGTCGCCTGTGTGCCAAGTGGCCACACGTTTTGCAGAAGGGGCTGCCCAGACACAGGCAATGCTCCTGGCTTCTGCC
The DNA here is from genome assembly GCA_004027025.1 of Myocastor coypus. Classification (NCBI taxonomy): domain Eukaryota; kingdom Metazoa; phylum Chordata; class Mammalia; order Rodentia; family Myocastoridae; genus Myocastor; species Myocastor coypus. Next base: position 31,106 of record PVJA010010915.1, read on the forward strand.
CTCCCTACCCATTGTCCTTGCTGCAGTTCGAACCAGTGCCCTGGGGGAAGGGGGGAGTGCTACTTAATGCCAGCTGAGTGTTCTATCTCCTGCTCCTCTGGATGAGCCATCCCCACTACCAAATTTTAGGTTCCCTGGACCCAAGCAGTGCTCTGGTGCCACCTAGAGAAAGCTCAGGTCCTTTGCCCACCTCACCTGGGCACTGTCCTCTGGGTCCACAGTACCTCCTATTGCCTCAACCTCACACTCCAGAGCTAAATCTGACCAGCATCTCCTCCATGCCCTAGTATCTTCTGTGGTACTCAAGCTTCTCCCCACCATGCAGTAAAATTTCAGTCACTAAACAAAATTGACAGCGAGTATGGTTCCCTCTGCTCATGGTTTGGTGAAAGGTGGTGCTGCCACCCTGCAGTTCTAGTGGTTCCATGATGATGTGTTTCATTTCCTGTCTCTTCCCTCTCCTTTTCCTTCTTATTTTCCTCAACCCCGGCTCATTCGTTCCAATACTAGCAGGTGCAACTTGGTAGCCTGAGTGTAGCAGAGATAAATAATTATCGCCTGAAGGTAAATAGCATGGATGGGCAGCAGGCCATGAATCAGGTCCAGTTTTAAACACATTGTACATTCTGACCTCAGGAAAGGTGCATAGCTGCTGCCCTTGTCTCCATTTTACAGGTGAGAAAACAGAGGCATGGAAAGAAGTCATCTGTGTGTCACTGCATCCATAGCCACCAAGTAGTGCTCTGTGGGTGTCAGTCATTATTTGTAAACATGAGGCTGTGTCTTTGTTTGGATCATGAATTGGGATGTAAGCATTTCTATGGGCAGTGATACCCTGAGGTACAATGAGGGTATGGGGAGTGGAGTTGGGAGGAGACACCAAGTGTGTCTCAGTTGCCCTGAGGGGTCTGTGGTGGACTGTGGGCCACACTGCTTGGAACTGTCCCACCAATGGACATGGTGGTAGGGGTATTCTTGGGAGAAGGTATGGAGACCTTCATACTGCTTTGCGAATATCAGAATTGTGTCCCATGTGTTGCCCCAGCTTGTCCAGGAATGGGATGAGGGAAAACATAGCCTGCACTGTTTCTCTGGCTTCTTACCTGTCCCCATTGCCCACTGCATCAACTCTTGCATGTGCAGCCACCCCAAAATTCAGTGGAAAGTCAGTCGATCATAAGCATCTGGCTACTTCTACAGCCAAAGGCTACCTGGGATCCATGATGTGGGGGAAGGGGCTTGGCAGGCAGAGTTTGGCCAATAACCAAGAACTCTGAGTTTGGCTACTGCAGGCTGGGCTTGGCTGGCCCACTGCTTTCTGCCTGGGTCCATCAGACTTGCGTCCCAGCTGATGTCTAAGTGAAGGCCCCTAGCCTGACCATACCCTAGTGGCAGGTTGGTGACGGTGGCTACCCAAGGAGCGCTGTGCTGCCATTGTCAAGGAGAACTACATGTGGAGCCCAGGAGGGGGTTACAGAACAAGCTTGAGCTGACACGCTGAGTCCTCATAATCTTTGTGTTCTTCTGTGGATCAGAGCATGACCCAGGCCCAACCTAAGTCAAGAGGTTGAATCATTTACCTAAGCCAAGGATACGTTCTACTTTCTCCGGAAGTGTGTCTGCTGTTGCGTGGCCCCAGGCCATGCTTCCTCTGCCTCCCACCAATGCAGGCAACTGTACTGAGCCATGTAAGAGCCTTCACCATTGCTGGCTTTAACAATCCTCGTGGGCAGAATCCCACATCCTTAATGATCTAGTTTGTCACAAGTGGGAGATGAAATGATATTATAAGCTGTACATTTGTAGGTTCTGAAACTTCTTCTTTCTCTCAGGCCTCAGCAGGAACCAGTAGCCTTGTCTTGTTGGGTGGCTTTGTCCATCTGAGACTCTAATGGTGACAACCTGTCCCCATCCAGCAGCTGCCTACGATGGAGTGGCCTGGAATCAGCACAGCGCAGTGCCTCTGGCTTGTCAGAATCAAATGAAAGCAGTAACCAGAACGAGTGAGCTATCAGCTCTGTGCATGAGTATGCTTTCCCACACCTCAGGGAAGGCTCCACATTCCGTGCAGACATTGTTCCCCCACTGCCCGACATACCTTGGCCCTCCCTTTTGGCGTGGGTGAAGTCTAGCTGGAAGGAGAAGAGGTAGTGCTTTCATGCTGCTTAGAAATTGCAGCCATAAATTTACATGACTTTTTCCAAGTTTGCATGGAAAAGACTTGCTGTGTTATGATTTCTGTGAGTCCTAAGTCATAAAACACATGCTAGGGATGGCACAGGGCTGCTTCTTGGCCTTGCAAGATCAGATGTCTTTCCCAGCCCTTACTTGTGCTGTATCTGTGCACTGGCTGAGCAGACAAGCAAACCGACATAGACCTGGATGCCAGCTCCTTAAACTTGAACTCTTATCAGGCCTGATAGAGCCTTCTTAGAGTATCAGGAAAATAAAATGTCATATGTAGATCATTACCATTAATAATACTTAATGGTATTAACTCTTACAATGCCTGTGTACATAGTGAAGTGTTTCCCTCTGTACGGATGCCCGAGGACTAAGTGAAAATTGGCAAATTAGTGAGGATCACTGTTTGGTGGTGGCTTATTTTGGGGTTTGCCCCCAAACTATAACATGAAACAGATTCAGCACTTGACTTGGCAGATAAATCATGCTAGGAAGGAGGGGGCATGTGGGGAGACAGAGTAGGGAAGGGATTAAAGCAGACAGTCCCCAGTGTGTGGGCTTCTGATGGAGTGAAAATCTTAACCCATGCAGGAGAAACCACATGTGGACTTTCAGTCCTTTCCCAATTCACTGGCACATGGGCAGGTTCTGGGACAGCCCGCTGAGGCTCCCAGGGGTGCAGGGAGCCAGCAGTGCTCTACAGGGTGCTGTGCGTGGAGCTGAGAGCCCTGTAGGGTGGGCAGATTGAGCATGTTTCCAGCTTAGGAATATTTTTTTAACTCATGAGGGGCTTCTGGGAATGTAAGTCCTTCCTACAGCGGGGGACCCTCCAGTGCAAATCGGCAGGTTCCCACTGTGTGCATGGATTCAGTCCTGTGGGGCCACAGGAGAAGATATATATTTAGTATAGGTGTATTTAGTAAAGGGTTTACAGGGTCTCACTCCGTAAACTGGACTTAACAATTCTCGTGTTTTCAGCCTCCCAAGTGTTGGGATTACAGGTGCACACCACCATGCCCAGTCTCAATCGCTATCTCAGCATGCCCCTGGGGTGGGGCTGGCACGTCATGCCAGGGATTGAACCCCAGCTGCTGTGCTCGGCCTAAGCAGGCGCTTTAATCCGCTGAGCTATCTCGCCAACCCTAGAAGAGGTAATATTGACCCCACTTGCCATTCTACAAGAGGATTGAAGGAGCTGGCGAGTGTCCTTCTCAGGTGAGGACCAGTCCAGGGGCTGAGATGCCTGGCACTTCAGGTCTACCTTTCTTTTATTGCTGCTCTTTCCTGAAGGGGGTGTACCGCTTTGCCCTCCAGAGGACCACGTGTGTGTGAACGGTCCAGTTTCTCCACATTGTCACCAGCAGCTGGCAGCTTGGGTCCCTGCTTTAGCCAGTCCGACACAGGCACAGTGGTGTCTGGCTGTGGCCTTAGCTTTTCCTGGTGGCTCCTGAGGCCCGTCACCTTTCCATGTGCTTGTCATCAGCATTGCCCTCCTCACGCAGTGCCTGTTTATCTCTTTTGCTCACTGTATGTTCAGCTGGCTTTCTTACTGACTGGTGAGAGTTTCAGAGCCTTGCAATTTTTTTTTTTTTTTTTTTTTTCTGTAAAAATTACTTCCAGACCAGGGAGATAGCTCAGTAGAATAAGTGCTTACCAGACAAGTGCAAGGTCCTGAGTTCAATCCCCAGTACCAATAAAATAAAATAAAAAATAAATAAAAATTACTTCCAAATAAAAAGTTACATCAGAATGGCACACTCAGCAGCAGTTCGGCAGTGTGGACATCCTCAATAAAAGAAGAAAGAGGAAAGGCAAGCTCGGGTCAGGGCTAACTAAGTCTTTTGCCTGAACTAGTCGCCGTCTGGCAGCCACACCGTATAGCTTAATTAAATCAAAACACACTGCCTTGACTACCCACTGTCTGTGTATGGGAAGTGGGTGATTAAGTGTCCAGATGTTGGGTGACATGAAAGTGCTCCGCATGACCTTCTTTCCTTCAGCTCCTGAGGAGGTTGCTGGCTTCATTGGCCTCCACCTCTGGGTAGGATCAGGAATCTCTGGCTCTCTGTCCACCTGCTCTGTGGACCCAGATTGAAGGTGCAGGACTGCTTAGGAAATGGTCACATGGGCGTGCTCTGGTGGGTGCCCCCTAGTGAGCCCCACTGCCCAGGGCCCCTCTTCCTCTTGCCAGCAACCCATGAGGTCTCTCCACTTCTCTCAGAGTGGAAGTGAGCCAAGCAAATGTAGCTGGTTTATTAAGGCCGGCCTGATAGCTCAGCGGACTAATGTGCCTGCTTTGGCAGAGCGTAGTGGCCAGGGTTCAATTCTTGGCATGCGATACCAGGTCCCACCCCACTCTTGAGAAGGCAGTTGAGACTGGGTATGCATGTGCCTATAATCCCAGCACTTTGGGAGACTGAAAACTAGAGAATCATTATGAGTCCAGTCTACATAGTGAGATCCTAGAGACCCTGTATCTCCTGTCCTACATGCAAAATAAATAAGTAAGTAAGTAAGTAAATAAATAAATAAATAAATAAGGGAGGACACTTAAATCGGAATGAATGCACTAATCAACCAGAGTGGAGGAAAGAAAGAACAGCAATCAGTTTGTCATCTCCTGATTTTGGGGCTTTCAAGTTGCTGACTGGTTTTCAATTTTCCAAATACGTAGTGAGCACCAGCAGTCATTCATTAAATGTTTGTGGACTCTTGGGACATAATAGACACTACCTGGACCTGGTGGGATTTGATAGTAGGTGGCAGAAATTCCGGAAGGAAATACTCTAGAAGGTTCCCAAAGAAACCTGTAGGTGTGTTTTAATGTGTATCTTCTGATTTTCTATAACAAACTCATATTGCTTTAGTGATAAAAATGTTACTCTTCATTTATGAAAAGTATTAGATTTAAATAGCACATGATTACTTATATCCTCTACTGTATTATAATTGTATAACTTATTTTTTTAGGAATTGAATTGAAAACTAATTTAATTTTTATTATGTGGGGTGTGGTTTAAATATGTTTAGCAATTTTGATATTTGTAAACAGAAGACAAAAATAGACATGATGACTATAAAATGCCTTCCACATGGGTCATTTGAAATGATGAATAATCTTTTCACATCTTATGACAAAATGTGCTAAGTAGGTCAGAAAAGGAAACATGGTATTAAAAAACCGGATACAGAGATTGCTCCAAAATGCTGTTTCTGATGCATTTGTTTTTATTGGCAAATAAAGTGCCAATGTGTGTTTGAGAAGTCACATAATGAAATACAAAGTGAGGACTTCAGTGAATTCAGTTTAACTTGGCCCAAGGAGGCTGCTACACTTGGAAAAAGTAAATCAGACAAAACTAAATGGCTTTAGTTGAATGCGATGGTGCACTCTGAAAGCCTTGTACTCTAGGAGGCTGAGTCGGGAGGATGCAAAGTTCAGGCCCAGCCTAGGCAACTTGGCCATCCTGATGTTGCCTTTTCTTTGGTATCACCTTCCCCAACAGGTGACATTCTGTTTCCTAATTTTACCACCCACCCCATCACAGTAGTGGCCACATGCAAAAATTGGTGTGATCACACAGCCTTTGTCCCCAACCTTGCTCCTTGCTACCTGTGTTAGAGTCAGTCACCCCACTCCGGGCCTATCCTGATGTAACGTTGGTCGCCCACCTCTGGTGCCCAGGTGCAGTGTGTCCCGTCCTACTGTCACCTTCAGTTTGTGTTTCATTAAATTGTTCCACTGAGCACCGACAAGACTGAGGATCTGTGGATCATTTCTGGGCTCTGATGCCAAGTCCAGGCTGCCCGGCTTCCTGTACTGTTTCTGGCACTTTCCAAATGTTTAATTGCAGTTACCTGAATGCTAGCTTTTTATTTATTTATTGTTTCACTTTCTTGTTGATCGCATCTAATTTCACTCCATTTGTGGTTCTTAGATAACTTGTTACTAGGAAATGAGCTTATGCTAGTTGAGAGAAAATCTTAATAAAGCTGGGTAGAATTTACAAGGGTAAAGTAATTTAAGCAAAATTTGAAATTTTAATAAGTTCTGTAAAAGTGAAAAGTTGCACATTAAACCAGATGTGGTGGTCCATGCCTGTAATCCCAGCACGTGGGAGGCTGAGGCCAGCGGATCACTGTGAATTTGAGACCAGCCTGGGCTACAAAAGTGAGCTCAAGGCTAGCCTGAACTGCATAGCCAGACCCTATCTAAAAAAAAAAAAAAAAAAAAAAAAAGCTGTACATTAAAAAGCTATTTGATTTGATTTTTTTTGTTGTTTGTCTTTTTGAAACAGGATTTCACTATGCAGTTGAAATTGGCCTTGAACTCACTTTGTAGTAGCCCAGGCTAACCTTGAACTCAAATCAGTCCTCCTGCCTTAGCCTTGAAAATGCTGGGATTATAGAATTGTGCCACCATGCCTGGCCTAGAAAGAACTATTCGAGATTGGACAAAAAAAAAAAAAAAAAAAAAAGACTATTTTAGTTCCCATTTCTTGTAACAAATACCAGCATCACTAAAAGTCACTTCAGTTTGTGTAACCACATTTGGCATTACACGGGTCCGGTTTCACCATCTATAGATCCATTGGGCTTCGTTTTTGCGTTTCCTTTTCCACTTTGGACTTTGAAAAAGCAGAAATTGCAGTGATGTGTTAGGCTTTTCATTGCTTCCCCTCCCCCAACTTTTTGTTTCTCGGTAAGTGAGAATCAGTTTTGTTTTCCACTCTGCGCAGGGTGACTCACTGGTGCTCAGCTCCAGGGTGTGCTGCGCCCCCAGGGCTCTAGGAGGCGGCTCAGTCACACACAGCTGAGCAAGGTGTCCACCTGCAGGCCGGCATCTGGCCACAGCAGTGTGTGGAGCAGGATAAAAGTGGCCACTGCATCTTCCTCAGGGAGGTAATAAAGCCTCCGTCTGGAGTTTGGGTAGTTTGCAACAAGGTGTGGATTCGCCTTTACTCTGTAACACATAGGCACTCAATTTTGTTATTGTTGTTTTGGAATGTTCTGTCTTTTTGAGAAAGAATTTCACTGTGCAGTTCAAATTGGCCTTGAACTCACTTTGTAGCCCAGACTGACCTTGAACTCAAAGTGGTCCTCCTGCTGGGATTATAGTCTTGTGCCACCAGGTATTGAAAAAGACAGACTTTTCCCATTTGATAAGAAGCATGCTTGGGCATGGGCAGGGGCAGGGCAGAGGTCAGAGTTGGCACACTCCTGCCCTCAGGAAATAGGCGTGAGGCGATCAGAGGCCCAGGCCTGTGGTTACACGCACAGTGGGACTGAGTTGAATCTTACTGTTTAGGTACAGATTTGAAAAGCTTGTAACAGATTCATTGACCACAAACATGTTTTTATCTAACTTACTTGGGTTTAATTTCAGACTTTCAAGAGATTTTTCTTCAACGACTAGACTTACATACATTCCTATACTCATACTTTACTTATACTCTGCTATTCGTAATAGGTTTCCACTTTCATGTAATGTTGTGCATTGCTATCTGTGACTGCCCATCCCAAGCACAGACGCACCTCCTCCATTCAGTATCCCCTAGCCTAGCATTAGCTGCTTTCTATGCAAGAGACAGAACTCTCATTTTTCTATTCACAGTAAAGTCTCTACAAGGTTTGAGCGTTAGAGCAGTTTAAGAACAGAGACAAATATTTAAACCAGTTAGATGGCAGGACAAGATACCAGAAGATGAGCCCTGAGCGGAGGGTGGCATTGAGAAATATTCTTACCTTTTTAGTCTTATGAGTCTTGGCATGGCAAGATAGGGATAGAAACACAAACAATGCAGTGCACCCACCAGGGACTTCACAAGATTGACCTGCAGTGAGAACTGGCCTACACAAACAAAACAAAGCTCTTTGCATTTTAGGTGAACACAGAGGAGGTGTCACATCACAGCCTCTGCAATCACACAGGTCGCTGGCTCTCTCACGTTGAGATGACCCAGCTTGCATCCGGGTGTTTCTGCCTTTGCTTGCCCTGCTGATCTTCTGGCACCTCTGGGTGACACCGAGCCTGGTAGCCTTCCTCTGGGCATAAGGATGAAGTGAAGGCATACTGGTGTGGAGATAGCTCCTGGCAAGATCAAGAAGGGCGACATCCCCAGCCCAGCTCTGACGTTAACCAGCCTTGAAGCGAAGCAAGCCACCCTTGCTGGTGATGTTAGGAAGAACTGGCCACCCTGGGCATTGCTGGGGACCGTCCAGCTGTAGGGACTCGTTAGCTGCAAGGAGAAGCCCAGGCCCAGCCCAGGCTGTTGCCCTGGATTTGGCTGAGGCTGCTTATCTGTGAACCGCGGTGCAGTGGGTTGATCCACACCCTGGGGAAGAAACTGGAATTTACAGGTCAAGGAAAGGGCATGATATTCTTCAGAAGATGTCTTTGATGAGCTTATAATTAGAGAGGGTGTGCATGGTCTCAACAGCTATTTGCCCTAGACCCCTGTTCTGCCATCAGAGGTGCTGGCTACCAGGTAGTGGATGGCTCTTCCATCCCCCTATAGATCTGGGATTCCTGGCAAAGCTTGTTTTCGTAAAGCCTTTTGTTTCAGTTTCTATTTCCACTGAAATACTACGGTTTGTTCATTTGGTCACTCCCAGCTGTTATCACAAGGAAGGAGTTTAATTCGCTGTAACTCGAATGGTTTGTTCTGTCTCTCTAGTCTCTTATTTGCTTCATATGTTAGCTGACTTTCTGATTTTATTTGGGTCTTTTTCTGACAGTCACTGTCTATTTCTAATGGTACAGTAGACATTACAATCATTAATTATGAAAGAAGCAAATATATATATAGCATAGTGCTCTAAAGCACTCTTAGAAGAATTTGTGTATACTAATAACTGTTGAATTTTTATAATGTGCTCTTTCCTTGCATTGTATCTCCTGGTGTTTAACATTTTGTTTTTTGTGATACTGGGAATGGAACCCAGGGAGGGCCTCATGTATGCTAGATAATACTCTACTACTGAGCTACATCATAAGCCCAATATTTTAGTTTAATTGAGTTTTCTGAGACAGAGTCTCACTTTGTAGTCCAGGCTGGCTTTGAACTCATTGTGTAGCCCAGTCTAGCCTCAAAATCTGTTCAAGCCTCCTGCCTCAGCCTCCCAAGAGCTGGGATTATAGGGGAGCTCCACCATACCCAGCTTCAACATTTTAAATCAGTCTTCTAAGGGTTAATTCCAGAAGACAGTCTCCCCAGTACAAAATTCTGCAGAAGACATGAATGGACAATTACAAATGGGTACAGATGAGTGATAATTAGAGTAATAGCACATACTGAACATTCACTGTGTGTTAGGCGCTCTAGTACTTGACATTGTCAAGTCATTTAATTCCACAATTACCTTGTAAAGCAGATTCTGGGACAATTCCTCTTTTTTTTTTTTTTTTTTTTAATCTTTTTATTTATTTATTTGGTATAGGGTCTTGGTACAGATCTCAAACTTGCAGTGATTGTCCTGTCTCAGGCTCCCCAGTGCTGGGATTTCAAGTGTGTACCACCATGCCCAGTTTTGGAGGCCAGCACAGCATGGCAGGCCAGGGCACGGCATAGTATTGTGTGGAAGTCAGCACAGCATGCAATACCAGGGATTTAACCTGGATCCTTGTGCTTGCCAGACAGGCACTTAGACTGCCAAGCTGTCTTTCCAGCCCCCATAATTCCTCTCTTCACAGTGGAGAAACTCTGATACTACTTTGATGAAGCACTCTTATTTTTATCTTGAAATACCAATAAATTGACATTAAATTGTTTAAAGCTATAAGCCCACAATGCTAAAGCCAATAGGAGAAGAGAAAGAAGAAGACTTTTTGAATGAGTGGTGTCCGACTTACTGGGAAGAAGCTGGGTTACAGTGGGTTTCACATCCCATAATCTATCAATAACTTAGAAATTGTCAGTTCTAGTTACTGCTGTAAGTTGGGGTAACGGTAAGGTTAAAAACAAATGTGTTGGGTGGAAGTATGTTATGAAACAGAGCCCTAGTACCACTTTCTCACGCTAAGAGAAACAGAATGGGGATCTCTTCCCAGAAGGACACAGGAACTGTGAAAATGAGGGCTTCATATTAAAACATAGATGTAGTGGTTGTGTACGGTGCTGTGGATGGAATCCTCTCGTCTAATTCTGCCTCTAAAATGCAGCCACCAGACTTAAATCCTTTTTTAACAAGAGACTAAAAGTCCCTTGTCTGGGAGGTCAGATCAGATCAGCCTAAGAGAAGAACACTAAGTATATCAACCCCAGAATCCTTTTCTCCTCTTCCCTGCCAAGGAAAACCACATGGCCAGATGTCATTAGCATCAACCCCACCTGCCAATGGCAAGTCCTTGATGCAGCTGAGAGCTTCCATTGGGCTCTTTAGTGCCCCATGCTTAAACCAGATGAAGATTACTGAAGTTAAAGTTCCTCCAAGAGAAGACAAAAAGCAAAAGCAAAAAGGGGAAGGAAAGTAATTTAGAGGAATGTAAGCCTAAGCAGGGAGATGGGGAGAGAGAAAGAAGGGGAGAGAGACAGAGAGAGAGAGAAAGGAGAGGAAGAGATAAAAAGCCATTATTAAATCCCTTATGTAAGAAAGCTTATTCCATCCATAATGCATAAATAAAGAACATTTAGGGACCAAAAAATTGCAAAATAGAAACTCTGACAATTGAGATACACAGATGAGGTACAAAATCAAATTTTAAAAAACTTCAAAGAACACAGAGCCGATTCACAGGAGTGTACGAATCAGAGCAAAAGCCTAACCCAGGAAGCTGAACATGAATATAATTGGAATTCCTAAAAGAACAACAGAATGAAGGGACATAATTAGTAAAAACTTCTAGAAAACATGCAAGAATTGAGGGACATGGTTTTTTGGATTGATGAGTCCATAATTATTCCAAATAATAGGTGAAAATAGACCTCTGGAAACTATTGTAGAATCTTGTCATCTGCACAAGAGTGAGATAAAACAATTTTTGTACAAAATTTCACTGAAGAAAAAAACTGGTATCAGTATTAGAAATCAGAGTGGCTCAGACTTCTCTAACAACAGTGGATATGGCAAAATGATGGAATAGTCACTTTCAAAATTCCAAAAGAGAAATGTTCTCATTCAGTAACTTGCTTAGGATCTGCCATTGAAAATGAGCCGAAGTCGAACTCTAGATTTTGAGATCTTAATTGTGATCATACATTGCCTTTCCAAAGAAATATTAAATATACTCATCAGCATTCAAAGTCAGATATATGTGAATTAACCTATCAATGAATTATTACGTTTCACTTATCAAGCTAGCCAAGTTTAAACATTTAATGTTTACTTTGTCCTGTGTGTAAGGTCATAGGCACCATCATAAGTTCTTGGAGGAAAAAGGAAAAACAAAAACAACAAACAACCCCCTCCAGCATGTCTGCCCTTGCAATTCTGTTTTGAAGACCTTAAAAAAACAGCCGGGCGTGGTGGTGCACACAAGTAATGCTACCACTCTGAGAAGCTGAGGCAGGAGGATCTGATCACAAGTTCAAGCATAGCCTGAGGAACTTAGCAGTTTAAGGAGCACCCCCACACACCTCCATCTGAAAAAATTAAAAAGATGTGGGGGTGTGGTTTAGTGGCAAAGGCTTGGGTTTAATCCCCGGTGCTGTAAAACAGTGTCACAACTAGCAGTGGATTCAAGGATGAGATCAGTGGTCGATGAACCTGTGCCTTCCAGGGCAGCCCAGTCCCTGTGCGCATGGATCCGTCATTGGGGAAATCTTTCTTAGGTGGATCCCAGCTGATTTTCACAGCTCTGCTAGGGTTTCTTTTTTAAACTGAGCCTTGCCAGGCCCTGGGCTTACTCTTCACTCTCACTCCCTGGGGTTTCTCTGGGTTTCCATCCAGTGTGACAAGAGTCCACATCGCTGCCAGCCAAAGAGAGCCCTTCTATGCAGATGAGAACTGGGGATGTTCCCCAATGTAGAGACGCCATTAGCTGAGCCGGAATGTTTATTAGCGGCCCGAGCAATGCCATTCTTGAGCTGAGATCCATCACCAGTCCTGCGCCCCCTCCACACATTTTTCAGGGGAAGTACACCCCACCACTAGCTGCGTTTGTTCCAGAGTGTGCTCTGCACCCTTCTAAGGATTGTGTTCATGTCTACGATGCCCATTTTTGTATGGCTGTGATCACAGCTGCAGAGTGGTATGCTGTACCTTATTTCTGCTATCTGGGCCCATTGTCCCAAACTGTGTCATAAGCATCACTCGATGCATCCCAGCAGATTGCTAGGTAGTGTGAGCATGGCGTTCTGTACAATTTCTTTCAATCTTCATTGTACTTCTTACCACTCTTATCTGGCATTTCGGGTAGAAAGATAGAGGTTAGCACATCAAGTCCTTCATCAGTGAGCTTCTTTTGATAGAAATTTGAGTTAGAAAAATGAATCAATTTAAAGAAAACCTATACGCCAAACATACACATTGAAATGGCCCCCAAAATGTGAAATGGGAGGAGGGAAACGAGCAGGCAAAGATGATCAAAGTGCACTGTGTGAGAGCCAGCCTGATACCTCAGCAGAATAAAGTGCATGCTGAGGCAGAGCACAGTGGCCAGGTTTTCATCCCCGGTGTGCTGTGCTGGCCCTGCCCAAGGGATGTGCTGAGACTGCAGTTGAGACTGGGCATCGTGGCTCATGCCAACAGTCCCAATGCTTGGGAGGCTGAAAACAGGAGAATCACTACTAGTCCAGTCTACATACTGAGACCCTGTGGACCCTGTCCTAAATACAGAAAGAAAAAAAAAAAAGTATGCTATGTGCATGTGGGAATCTGTGACAGTGAAGCCCATCAATCTTGAAGGAAAGAAACAAAGGAAATCCTTAACTGGTCTGACACATGGGGTCAGCAATGGCAAAGGCAGAGCTGTGTGACTGAATGCCGTGGAGCAGATACCGCTATGATTTACTGTTTCTCGCTAACGCATAGCCCCATTTAAAAAAAAAAAAAAAAATCATTTTCCTTGTTTAACTTTTGTAAACATCCTGAATGGATCAGGCCTGCTCCAAACTGATTGCAGCAGCTTTGCCACTAGGGCGGTAGTGGGGTGGGGTGGGTGTCATGAGCTGTTCTATTGAAACTTCTTGTGAAGTTTTCATTTAGCTGAAAAGGTGTCAGTGTTTGTTAATGGTTCCTCCGAATTTCCTAGCCTGCTGACGCATAGAGGCTATGGCAGCTAGGCTGACAGTGTAGCTTGTCTTTGGAAACTCCATCCCGCCCTTGGAGATAATCACTTTTGGCGTACGAACTTGATGTAGAAAATCTCAGAATCTTGTAGAAAATGGCCTTTAAATCGCTGGGTATGGTGGCACAAATTGGTAGTCCCACCACTCAGAAAGATGGCATCGTGTTCCCAGCCAGCCTGTGTTATGTAGTGAGTTCAAGGCCAGCCTGAAATGTGTGGTGAGACCCAGTCTCCAAAAACAAAAGCTAAATGTTGTTTTAATATGGCCTTCAGCTATACAGCTGAAGGAGCCTACTGTCTTCTCAGGTTGTGGAAAACATCTGCCAGCTTGTCCAGCGTCTCCTCACCTCCTGTGAATGTGCAAGGTTGCCTGCAACTGTTCTCACACACATTTCACTCTGAAGTCCGCTCTGCTGGGTAGGAAGAAGGACATGCCTAGACTCTAGCTCACCTCTAAGCTTTTCTGATCTGTGCTCCTCAATGACAAAGCCCTCTGGTTGCCCAGGTTTTCATTCTTAGCTTCTAGTCACGTGGTACTGATATCAGATTTGCTGGTCACGGTGACCAGTGCCACCCCTCCCCTGCCACATCCTCTTGGCTAACAGGAAGTGGGCAGAGAATGGCCAAGGATGGAGCGTGCTGTCTGTCCCCAGACATCTCAGGGTGTGGCTTCCACACATATCCCAGGGAAATCTGTATGTGAGTAGACTCTGTTTTGTTTTGTTTTTGTGGGACCGGGGATTGAACTCAGGCCTTTGTGCTTGCCAGGCAAGTGCTTATTCTACTGAGCTATTTCCTCAGCCCCTGGATGTGAGTAGACTCTTGACACCCACCGCCAGCCACGTCTTCTGTCTTCCTGCCCGACCTCTACAGCAGGGCAAATCACGCATTTCCTGCCTTTGACAGTAGCCATGGCATGACACCATTATGGAGCACCCTCGGGCTTTTTCTTCCATTCTTGTACATTTTCTTTTCTACCACAAAGCTCCTGTACAGATGCACATGTTTACTTGTTCTTCTACAGAGACAACTCACTGCTCTCCAAAAGAGGAGCTTACTGCTCTCGGTTCAGTGAGCTGGGAGGTTCTGCTGCTCCTCCTTTCCCCCACCATCTCCTGCCGTGCTCTTATCTGCTCCCCACACCTGCTGGCCTGGCCCATGTCTGGCTGCTTTGCTGGCTGTCTTCCTGCTGGTTGTGTCTGATATGAAGCTCCATGGATGTTGTGGGAAGGAGAAAAGGAAGTTCCCAGTCAGCTCACCCGGGTGTGTGTATTAATGACTTAGCATGTGTGCCTCACCAGGATGACAGATTTTCTGGCCATCCCTGGAGAGTTGTTCTTCCTGGAAGTGGTGGACCCACAGACACTGACAGGCCACAGAAATCACATCGGTGTCATGGGATGAGGTTGTGATGAGAGGCTTGGGGACTGTGACCACTCTGTATTATTATTATTATTTTTTTTTGTAGAATTTTATTTTATTTTATTTTTCTTGTTTCAGAACTTTTGTTTGTTTATTTTTATGGCTGGCTCAGTCTGCTCTGAGGGCAAGGCTGGTGCAGCATGTGGTGCCGGGGATTGAACTGCAGTCCCTGTAGCTGCCCAAGCTTTCCTAAGCAGACGCTTTAGACCACTGAGCCATCCTGCTGGGCCCCACCACTCTGGTTTTCAAAGATATAGATTTTTTTTTTTTTTTGGCAGATCTACTCATGACAGACAGCAGGAAGGAAGAGTGGCCATCCATTATGGAAACCCAAAGTCATGTGCAAATGCTATTCATTTAAGCTGTGAAGCAGGAGACATGGAGTGAGATGAAATTAAAAAATTTTAAAAAGTTTATAAAGAAGGACCCTCATGAAGAAGCCCACCAGGGTAGAGAATTGGCTCATCTTGAGAGGCTAGGTCTCGAGGGCCTTGGCCTTCTAGAGCACAGAGGGGTGGGAAGCCAGGCTGTGTGGGGACATTCTCATACACTGTCCACTTAGGGTCCTGAGCTTCTGTGAGTATCCATAGGCCCTGGCTTCCAAAGGATCAGTTTACAATGTTTTGACATCATAGTGATAGAAATCGTATTTTGGATTGTGAATTTTGATCTTTTCTTAGTCTCATGGGAAAAAGTCAGTACAGGTGAAGGTCAGTACTGTCAGTGCCTACAGCACTCTCTCAGTACTCCCTAGTAAGCTACCATAAGTGTTCTGAGTGTACGTGAGTTACAGATATTTCCAACATAATGGGTTTCCTGGGATATAGCTGTGTTTTAAGTTGAAGCATATCCATGTGGTGCTTGAGGGAAGTATGCTGTTGGCAGAGTGGCTTAAATCCATCCTGTAGAAAGAAGGGTTTTCATTGGTCAGGGGTTTTAGATGCCATTTAGACGGAGAGATACCAAGGAGGAGTAGCATTCTCAGAGTCAGAGTTGCATCAAGGATAGGATTTTAGGCTGTTTCCAGAGCGACTACATTGAGTCTTCCTGCCAGGGGCCAGCTACGTTAGTCAGGCTCAGAGCTGAGTCGGGAGTTCCTCTCCCCATGGCTGCTTGCACAGCACTGCATGGCCCCTAACCCCACCTGCACCACCCAGTGTCTGGCAGTCTCTCCCAAGCCTGTCTGCCTGGTGCCTGTCCGTGTCTTAGCAGCGGGGAGCCCAGGAAATGAGCTCTGTGTTGTTTTGCTTCTACACTGTGTGTGGAGAGTTGAGAATGATCCAGAGAGACACAGTCCAAGAGTGGGGAGTGAGGTCAGAAGATGTGGGGTACAAAAAGATGTGCTCCCTGGCAGGAAGATGTGTGTCTTAGGAAAAGTCAGGAGATGGTGAAATGTGTGTTGTCCCGTATAATTTTGATGAAACCATTTGATTTTCCTTCAAGACTAATGCTGATGAGCTTGGGGAGGCCCTGAGACAATGGCTGTGTTAGCTGACAGGTTCTCAGAGTCCAAGTCAGGGGTTCATTAGCTCTCACTGTGTGTCATGTTACTTTGCATTGCTGTGACCTGCATGACCTCAGATTCCTGTCTCAGTTTGCCTGTTGTGTACGATCCCTGAAGAGTGTGATGCAGACCACCTGCCACCCCTCTACCTGAGAAATGCCCCAATAACATCCATCGACTGTAAGTCTCAGCCCTCTGTGACCTTTTTATTTCCCCCACTGCATAGCACAGGAGCAAATGTTTATCCCAGCCTACTCCAGGCAGATAATTCTGTCTCTAAGATCCTAAATGTGGTTATAGCTGGAATTTCCTGTTGCTGTGGAACAGAGTGTTTGCAGTTGTTGCGTTATGAGTCTCTAACACAAGCAAAGCATCCTCAGTGCAGTGACACTGTGGTGTACCACCAGGTCCCTGCTGAGGAGCAGCTGCCCAGGGAACCCCACTCAGTGACTGATGGTACAGGAGGGTACCGAAGTGGGGCCACCTCAGCCTACATCTCCACAGTCCCTAGGAGGCTAGTGAAGCTGTCGCTGCTCCCCACATCTGCTTGTGTCCCCCCAGTCCACAGGCACGGAGCCCGTGGGTGCACCCTATGATCTCAGCCCCACTCTGCTTCCTGGAGACCTGGCCCGCAGAAGTCAGCCTCCGCAGGACTGTGTCAGCCAGCTGTGAGGCTCACCACATCCAAAACCCATCACCACCCTGGGCAGGCATCAAGTTCACCCTGGGAACACACAGCTGCCCATTGCTTTTGGCCAGGCCATGTCTGCTGCCTGATGCTTGGAAGTAATTTCAGATGCTGGGAACAGTCTTAGTGTACATTTCTACATTCAGCTGTTTTTACTTTGGAAAAAAAAGTGAACTTCAGTTAATGGTACACATGGGAAAGTATTTAGGGGGAAATACAGACATCTGCAGTTTCCTTTGACATGTACCCAGAATAGGATGGATTTGGGGACAGAGATGTAGAGATGGATAAATACACTGTAAAACAAGTGCAGTTTCTCTTGGTGTCCAAGGGAAACTGGCTGCAGGACCTCCTTGACTACTGAAGTATGGGATGCCAGAGTCCATGCTATAAAATGTCACTTTATTTGCATTGAACTCATGCAGCTCCCCTGTATACTTTCAATGATCTTTAACTGATTTAGAATAACTAATGTGAATGCTTTGGAAATAGTTGTTAATGCTGCATCATTTTGGAAATAAGGACAAGGGAAAAAAATCTGTACATGCTCAGTACAGACACAATTAGTTTTTCAGATATTTTCGGTCCTGATTGAGTCCACAGATGTGAAACCTAAGGAGGTGAAGGACCAGTCATTCTAAGAGGGTAGAATCCAGTCAGTGTGTGTTGTTGTCTTTGCTATTTTGAAATTTTTTATTATGAAATATTACAAAGATAATTAGATATATGTCTTAGGAAGGGCTTATTGCTGAGACAAAATGCCTGACACCAAAGTTAAAGGAGGAAATGTTTGCATAGCACATGCTTTGCAGAGATTTCAGTCCATAATTAGCTGGCATGGTTAAGGGCAGCAGTTCATGGCAATAGAAGACAGCAGAAGCAACCAGAAAGGACAGGATAGCAAGCCTCTTTCTATCCCTTCTACTGTCCGCAGGCCGCTTGCCTCAGTGTACCATGTACACCCTTAATCCCAGCATTAGACCATGAATCAGTCCCAAACTCTAGATTCGGCTGCCTCTGCAAAGTCCCTCACCATGACCCCATGAGGCTTTGAGGGGGACATCTAGACACAAGCCGTAACAGAAAGGCAAACTAAGAGACTTTTATGGACTTGGGTCAGCCCCAGGGTTGATGCTGTCCAGCGTTCCATACTGTATCAGTGTGGTGTCCCTGGTACTCTGAGTCCATCACTTATTCAACAGAACTCACATAGATATGGCTAACAACCCAGGATACAGAAATGAGAGAGCTTTTATTCTGCAGGTTTATTCAGTAGAGAAAGCAGGTATGTCTATGTGGTTACATTGACCATTAAATCTTAACATGAGTTGGGGTAAGGACAAATGATATTCCAATTCCAGAGCCCCACACTCTCCTATCACGATGTATGAGCTCACCACCAAAGTATCAGAGCTAATCTGTCATGCAGTGAAACCTTCAAAACCATAAGCCAAAAATAAACTTTCCCTCTTTATAAGTTGATCAGCCAGATGCTTTGTTGTAATGATGGAAAACTACCTAGTACAAAATCCTACACCACACATGGGTTTTGTTATATGAGAAACCCAGGCTCTTTTCAAAGCTAAACCTCCAAGCCCCTCCATGCTACTAAAGGAAGCTGCCTCCCATAGCTACTGAGGTGTCTCTCTCCAGTGCACCGTAGCCTCCTGGGAAATGTCTGCATCCGGCGTGGGAAGTGAGTGGCTAAGGTCAGGCCCAGCCCAGCTGTGTAGAACCCATCTGTCTGGCTCCTTTTCAGCTTTCTGCAGTGGTGGCCAATTCTTATATCCAGAGCAATCAGTGCACCAATCTCAAAAGAAACCATTCTTGGAACTGTTGATTTTGTTGTTGAGGTGAAGCATGAGTAAGAGTTAATTTAAGTAATTAATTTAATGAAATTAATTAAACCTGTGCCATTGCTTGCTCCAGGTTAGAACCTTTGCACCTCTTTATTCTTTGGCTCCTTTTTCAGTTGAAGACACTGGTTCCTTCAGAAGCCTTTGGTTTTGGAGGTGTGTTCCGCCCTCCAGGCAGACCAGGCAGGGCTTTCCTAAAGGCCTTGGTTGGGGTTTGTTTGGGGCTGTGAGCTGGACATGAATAAGACATGAATCTTTCTGTGTCATGGGAGCCACATGGATCTTCCCTGTCACCTGGTGTTGGGAGCAGCGAGTCAGCCTGTGTTCATGGACATTGTTGGCTTACAGCAGAGCAAGGCCACTGCTGAAATGATGACCTAACCCGGAAAAGCATGTCCCCTTTTCCCCCAGCAAGTGGTGTGTGGTTTATTTTGGAAGATGATCTAGGTATCCTCACTGTGAAGCAGCTTGTCCTGTGACAAAGATGTACTTATATTTTCATTTTTTTTCTTTTATTGATACAGAGTCTCTCTACGCAGCTCAGAATCATAGTGATCCTTCTATCTCAGCCTCCTCAGCACTAGGATTATAGACATGCACCACCATGCCTGGTTTCAGGGCCAGCATGGTGCACTTGGGGTTCTGGGGCCAGCATGGCCTGCAGTACTAAGGGTCAAACTCTGGACCTTGCGCTTAGAATGTTGAGCTATCTCCCCAGCCCAGAGATATACTTTTTTTTAGAGATCAAAACCTCCCAGAGCTTCTGGCTGGTGAAAGTTGAGGAGACACTGGCACCAGCTTGGAAACACAAACAGCCAAGAGGCAGGCATGCCACATGCAGCAGCGTTGGATGAGCACCCACCCGCACCTGCCAGGGACACCTTATGGCATGTTTGTCTCTTTCATGTCAAGGCGTGTGTGATGTGTTCAGT
Organism: Myocastor coypus; assembly: GCA_004027025.1. NCBI lineage: Eukaryota > Metazoa > Chordata > Mammalia > Rodentia > Myocastoridae > Myocastor > Myocastor coypus. The sequence goes on from PVJA010010915.1 coordinate 50,919, forward strand.
GAAGGGATGCAGGAACAGCAGATCCAGGCCATCCAGCACAGGAAAGAGCCGCTGAGAGGGCAGTGGGACTGGAGATGCCTGGGGCTGAGTTAGTCACAGAAGCAAGAGCAGCAAAAAAGCTGGGGCATGGGTATGTGGGCTGGGAGTGGTGCTGGCAGAGGTGTGAGCAGGAACTTGTGTTTCTAGAAGGTCCTGATGTCTGATGCAGACTGCAGCCCCCCAGGTTGGAAGTGGGGCTGCTGTGGGGCAGAGAGGTACACCCCAACACTATTCTGCTATACCTGGCTGAGACTCGGTAACAAGGGATAAATAAATATTGGGGCCATCAATTAATCTATGCACTCCGTACCTAAATGCAGAGCTTCTTGAGAGTCAGGCAGCTCATTTCTAGACAATATAGCAAGTCAAAGGCAGTGCAGAATAGCTTGTTCCCTCCAAAACTCATGCTGAAATACAACTGCCCTGGTGGCCATGCTGGAAGGTGACTGGGTCCTGAGAGGGGTTAATGCCCTTTTCCAGAGACCTGGTGAGTTACTACGAGAATGGATTATGACGTGTGCTACCCCAGTGCTTCTTTCTGGGCCACGTCCTCATGTGCCCTTCCACCTTCTACTTTGTTATGATGCCCTTACTGGATGTTGTCACCAAGCCTTTGAGCTTCCTCTCTCTAGACTGGGAGCCAAAAGGCTTTCTGTTTGCTTGTTTTTTACCCAATGCTAGGCTTTCTGTTATAGCAACAGAAAATGAATTAATGCACAGATACAATACTACCCACTTTGATATCTATTCCAGTAATCTTTATACTACTACATCCTACCAGCATGCTAAAAAAGTCAAGTGCCACGCAATGTTGAAAAAAAGTCACTTTCTTCAAGTTTCCTTTCTGAAGAATCCACCTTGCTGGAAGTAAAGAATCTCCTTATAAAATAACTTCCTGTCAGCTGTATTAGTTTTCCATTACTATGTTGAGATACCTGAGGCCAAGCAACTCTATAGGGAAAAGAGGTTTATTCTGAGCATAGATGTGGAGGCTGAGAGCCCAAGATCAGTGACAATTCCAGTTGTGGTAAATAGGCAGGTAGAATCTTGCTGGAGTCCCATAGGAGAGTGAGAGATTCCGTGGACAGACGGGAAGCTGGAGAACAGAGGAGCAGTTATAGCATCACACAGCACAATCTCAGGAGAACTCACTCAGCATCCTTCAGCAACTATCTTCACCTTCTCCCAGGACAGAGCCTTCCAGGACACAGCCAGCTGCCTGCCACCAAGCCGCAGACCTTAAAAGCTCTCATATCCTCACAGGTCAGCACACCCACATCCAAGCCACAGACCTCATCAAACATTCTCACATAGAAAATACTAGCTTTATAAGGAATATGCTTTATAGTTCCCTAGCATGCATGAGGATGAGGCCGTGGCTCTCAAACTGTCTGTAATGCTTGAGACAACATGACGTAGGCAAATTAGCAAGCTCCGCACACAGATGTTCTAACGAGGACACCACAAGAAAAAGCCATCAATTTCCTAGTGGCCAATTACATCCAGATCCTCAAGGTTGTCAAAAACCTCAGTGCCACAATAACTGAAGCACACATAAGTCTAGAAATGATGTCGGTGGAGTGTTTTTCCAGTTTGGCTGGTGAGATTGGAAACAACGTGTAATTGCAAGTCTGTGTTTAGGAGCAGTCTCGTTAAACACTTCATTGCCTCTGCTGTTTGAAGGATGAAAAACATCACTTGCCTCTGAATTTGCAACCAAATATTCTACTAAGAATCAGCTCGAAGACCAAATCTCTGAAAAGTTTAGCTGAAACCACCAGATGGTAAGCCTAATAAACAAAGGTTTTTACTTCTGCCAAAATTGTCCCTGATGCCAGTAGGACCTCGCTGTGCTGTTGGTGCTGTTGCCTATTGTAATTCTTCAGAATTACAGAAGAAGAGGTGCAATTCAGACACAAAACGGGGTATGTGGCTGAAGTGGCAGCTGGGAAAGGGAGACCTGTGGCCAACTCAGGGGAATGTCCTCCTGCTGGAGCCAGCACCCCAGCTACTCCATCTGGCCAGCAGGTGTCACACAAAATGGACCTATGTTTCTAACTCCTTTTATGTTTAAAAAGATACCAGAAATCAGGTTTCTTAGTGGTGTCTCTTGATTTTTAAATGTTGGCAACTGCCCAGTTTTTCTTTTGTTTGTTTTCTCTGTATTTTAGTGTGTTGTCCTTTGTTCTTTTGATGCTCAATATAGTCATCGTGCAGCTACCGAGGGTCTGCTCAGACATATGGGATTGTGCCTCCCTTCCTTCCCAGTCTTTAGCTAAAACCCTTAGTGCTATTATCTTTCCCCTAACAAAAGTATGAAGGGATTCGTTCTGCTGCTCCCCAATTAGTCATTCTGTCCTTTCTCCTATAGGTGGGAGTGTAAGCAGCTTATCTTTTGTGTATGGTATGACTAAGAGTTGAAAGATGTGAAAATCTCTCTTTAAAAACACATTTTAAAGATTCAGGAATGCTAAGGCATAAATGGCGAGGAAGAGGAAAGGACAGGGCCTGGCCTAAGAGTAGCATCAGCAGGAAGGTGGAGTCCCTGGTGCCCAGCTTCGAGACCCCAGGGGTACAGACCTATGCCCTACCCGAAGCAGCCCCTCTCCCCAGGGTTTGGAAACAGGAAGAGACCCAATGTCACTCTTTTTATGCCAATCACAGTTTGCAGTGTTTTAGGTGTGCCGGTTAAACAAAATATCATATCAAAATTACTTTCACCTACTTGCTTTTTAATCTGATGGTAATTTATTTATTTTTTCTTGTTTCAGAACTTTTATTTGTTTATTTATTTATTTTTATGGCCAGCTCAGCCTGCCCTGAGAGCAGGGCTGGCGCAGCATGTGGTGCCGGGGATGGAACCACAGTCCTTGTAGCCACCTAAGCTTTCCTAAGCAGGCGCTTTAGACCACTGAGCCATCCTGCTGGGCCCCAAACTGATGGTAATTTAAAATGATGTTGGAGACTCACATTCCACTGCATTCTTCAGTGCTGCTTGGGCCTTTTCTGTAAAGCCTTGTGCTCAGTGGGCCGCGCTCCTCCAGAGCTGAGATGTGAGTGACTGCCTGTGGATGTGCACCAATAAAACTTTATTGACACAGCAGGCAGGGCCCACATTTGCAGTGGAAGGAGAGGAAGGGGACTTCCAGGGGCTGATCAATCTCTCCATCTTGCGCTGCTTCCATGTCTGTGCTAACTTTTGGAAAATTCATTCCACTACGTGTGTGTTTGGGGGGAGGTATGGGGCTTTTCCACATACACTGTATTTCAACAAAAGGTGACTTACGAAGGCCCGAAATGTGCAGCTGCTCACACTCATCAGTGACAAGCCTCTTCCGCCTTGGGCACAGAGACCACCTCATCGATTCCCAAAGTCACCTGCTTTCACTGAGGCTCTGTGGCCTGGTCTTACTATGTCCGTTCACTCCATATAGTGGTCACTGTAACCATGCAGGTGCAAGATTGGCTGTCCCAGCCCTGTGTGGAGAAGTAGGGAGCAGAGCTCACTGGAAGCAGAGCATAAACTAAATTAAAGCAGTGCATGCTGAAAGCACCAGATTTCGTCAATTAAAATAAAATGCTAGCTCACCATGAGCTCATCCCATCTGCAGAATGAATAAATGAGCTTTAATATGTTGCCATCTGAATATAACCAGCCAGAGCAGGATGAGTTTTCCTTCTGGGCCTCGGTCCTGACCACTGCTGAGGCCCTAGTTCGTGGCCCCCAGACTGAGCCAGAAAGTCTGGTTAGAGGTTGGAGGGCCCAGTATCAGGAAAACAGGTATCTGAGGTCAGGCTTGCCAAGCACAGAGCCTGCCAGGCCAGGGAGCTGCGACAGCAGCCTTCTACTCCAGCTCTTACTCCTCATCGGCCGTGAAGCTGCCCAAAAAGGGCTCCCAGAAGTGAAAACATTTTTAAATAAGTCTTTTAACTTTTTGCCTGTGGATACAGCTGCACTGATACAAAGCCATGTTTGAGGCGCGAGGTCTCGGAAGCCTGGCACCGCAGAGTGCCTTTCTACTGGGACCCAGAATCTCTGGCTTTGAAGAGTGGTCCTGTGTTCAGTTTTATCAATGTGGTACTTGAACCGGACTTTCAGCTGACCTCCAAAAGGAAATAGTTTTAAAAGGAAGAATTTTAAGTCTGCCAGGAGCCAGATAATGGCATGGCACAGACAAAAGCCAGCATTTTGTGGTTTTTATATTAAAATACAAGTCTCTTAATGGCTTAAAACAGCAGCCTCCAGAAAACATGGAGTTTAATATATGAGGCCAGAAGAAGCGGCTTGAAAGGGCACCATTTTTCCTCTTTGTTCCTTGTGATTTATCCACAAGGAACACATACCTCTCTCCTGAACCTCCTCTGTCTAGTTTTGGTTTCGTACAAGCGACTACCCTCATTAAAGTAAGCTTTAGAGTACGTGAAGGGGTCCACCCTAGACTCCAGACCTTGGGTCTGTGGCATTTGCTGCCTGGCCAAGGGAGTAAATTTTTGTCTGACATTTTTTGTCAAACAAAAATGTCTTAACAAATCCACAGACGTGGTGAGCCTGGCCGCATATGTTGATTTCCCATAGATTTCTGTTTCTTTTTTGAGCAGTGCCCTGCAGGCTTGTCTTTTTCATTAATTAACAGGTAATAATTGTGCATACCTTTAAGGTAGAGAGTGATAACTCAGTACACGTATGCAATGTGTAAATAAATGGCTGATTAGAGCAATTAGCATTTTTATCTCCTGAGATATTGTATATGTATGTCAGGAGATGTTAGACTCTTGTTTTGTGGTTAGTTTGGTACATTTTGAGCTGGGCGTGTAGCTCAAGTAGTAGGGCATGAGCTTAGCATTCATGAGGCCCTGAGTTCATTAAAGTCCCAGCATAAGGAAAAAGGAAAGAAGGAAGGAAAAGAGGAGGGGAGAGGAGGGGAAGGGAAGAATGGAGCCAGAGAGGGAGGAGGGAAGAAAGGAAGGATGAGGGGAGGAGAGGAGAGAGGACAAGAGAGGAGAGGAGAGGAGAGGAGAGGAGGGCAGTAGGGAGGAACAGAAGCAGGGAGGAAGGAAGGAAGGAAGGAAGGAAGGAAGGAAGGAAGGAAGGAAGGAAGGAAGGAA
>PVJA010010916.1:0-56099 GCA_004027025.1 Myocastor coypus
TTTTTTTTTTTTTTTTTTTTTTTTTTTTTTTTTTTGTCTTTTTGAGACAGGGTTTTGCTATGCAGTTCAGGCTAGCCTTGGGCTCACTTTTGTGGCCCAGGCTGGTCTCGAACTCACACTGATCCTCCTGCCTCAGCCTCCCAACTGCTAGGATTACAGGCATGCGACACCATGCCCAGCTACCTTCTGTACTCTTACTTTCAACCATGTTCCATCCTGCCCTCCTTCCTACTTTAGGTTTATGCTCAGTGCCACCAAAGTGTCACCTCTCTGAGCCAATGCTATTTCCTGGCATCACATCCCGACCCATGCCCTTCCTCCCTCTCCTAATTTCAGACTCTGTCCTGGCATCGCTCTTTACAAGCCCCTGGCTTCTCCAGGTTTCCAAAGGTCTCCTGTCCTTGGGCCCTCTGCCCTCTATTTCCTTCTTCATTAGCCTATAAACTCAAACACACACATGCACCAAAGACTTTCAGACTGGGTCTGCTCTATCTCTCTGTGCAGCTTTCTCTGAAGGACTTTTTCTCTTCTGCCTAGTCTTTTGCTGGCCAGCAACTTAGCCCCAAATTTATAGGAGTTGGGGCTGCTGTAGCTTGTTTTTAAAGAGTATAACACTAAAAGGAAACTCTGAGTACAAGTGACACCTTTCTACTTTCTTAGAACTAGACTCTTTCTTGAACACTGTAAGTCTTTTTTTTTTTTTTTTTTTTTTTTTTTTTTTTTTTTTTTTTTTTTTTTTTTTTTTTTGTCTTTTACTTTGCCAATGTATTTTCTCTTGGGCTAGTCAGACAGATACATCATCACCTGTGGCGCCAGGCTTGAAGCCAGATCAGGAGGATGGGGGTTGCTCACCATCAGTTTGTGAGCTTTCTCTACATTTCTACTTTCAGAAAGTCTCTTCGCTACACATGCAAAGTGCCTGGTGTCTCTCAATCCAGTGAAGTCTCTGGTTTACTCCTTCCATCCTCTGCCTAGATGGCTACATGGAGGGAGAGATAGGACTACGGGTCCTGCTTTTTAGATGTTTAAGTAATCCTCTTGTTGTCAGTCCTTCCTTTGCCCCCATTTTCCAGAGATTCCTGAGGTCTAAGGGGAGGTCATGGTCAAAGGTGCCTGCCTCAGGGCTGGTAGCTGAGTGAGCTCTTGCCTATCTGCTTTGTGGCAAGCATCTCCTGTCCTGCTAGTTTTGATTGTATGCTTAAAGAAATCTCTTCACTATTCTTTTGGAGAGACACACGGGATTAATCCATATTCTTTCATGGATATGCTCTTGAGTACATCTCATGACAATTCTATGACTTAAGTATTTTTGTTTGTTTTTAAGATATGGCCTCACTATGTAGCCCAGGCTGTCACTGACCTTGTGGCAACCCTCCTGCCTCAGCCTCCTGAGTGCTGGGGTTACAGGCATGCGCCTACTAGTGACTTAAGTATTACTGTTCCACTTCACAAGAGAAAAAGAGAGTTGGAGAAGCTATAGTACTTGCTGAACCCAGCCAATACATGATAGAGCTATAATTTGAATTTATCATTGAAGGCTCCTTATGACATCACAGAGGTAGAAAAACTATATATAGCCTGGGAAGGCATGCAAATGTCAGCACACAGACATTAACTCAGGGCTGTCTGAGCCTGTTCAGAGTTTGATCTCTAGGACAGCCTACTCCCACATCCTTAAGGCTCACCCAATGTAACTGCTCTCCTAGAGCTCAAGAATAGACTCCCCCGGATCCAAGAGCTGTTTTGTATAGTTTGTGTTTTCATTTTTCCATATTTCTTAAAATCAGTACATCTGAATTAATCTAGAAAAGCTCCTTGACAATTTACCACTGCCCAGGGATTGTGGGGTCTGTATGTGCATTTGTTTGTCATCTCATTGTTCTTGACCTCTTACATCATTTCAGACTAATGAAAAGAGAACAGAGGTCCCTTACCCTGTAAACAGTATTTTGCAACAAGAGAATCAAAATAAGTGAGGATCTAATGTGAGAACTAAGGAGAAAGAAAAAGTGGTGGAAGAGCATCAGTCCACCCTATGAGTGAATTTGGGCTGTTTATGAAAGATGCTGAAAGGGTGATACTCAAAGCCTTCAAAGCTGTGAATGCTAATCCTATTTCAGCGAATCATCAAAGAGCAAGAACACACTAATGTTTACTTGAATATCACTGAATTGGGAATTGTGTCTTAATTTATTTTTTGTTTTGCAATATTAGGAATTGAACCCAGGGCCTCTTACACTGAGCTACTCTAGCAGTTTGTTGTTGTTGTTTGTTTTTTACTGGATATAGGATCTCACTATGCAATTTAGACTTGTAATGATCCTCCTGTCTCAGCTTCCCCAGAGCTGGGATTACAGGCGTGCACCAACACATCTAGCTTCCAAGCTGGTAAGGCTCGCCTGGGGTTCCGGGTCAGCACATACAGTACCAGGGATCAAACTCAGCTCCTTGCACTTGATAGGCAGGCGCTTAGGCCACTGAGTATCTCCCCAGCCCTCCTAGAGATTTAAAAATTTTGATTTTTTTTTTTTTTTTTTGAGATAGATAGGGTCTTGTTAAGTCACTAAGTTGCCAGGAATGGCCTTGAACTTGGAATCCTCCTAACTCAGGATCCCAGATGGTTGGTTGTTTTTGTTTTTAAGAGCTGAATAGGAATGATAAACCTAAGGATTGACACCTATCATACAGACACAGTCAAGAGCTATATGACTGTTTGGTCAATGATACACCCCACATACAATGGCGGTCCTGTAAGACTTAATGAAAATCTCCTATCACCTAATAATGTGACAGTCACCATAACTTCTGTAGTATAACCCATCAGCCATGATGGTTTACATACTGCGCTGCCAGTTATATAAAAGTATGGCACGTACAATTATGAACAATGCACAATACTTAATTAATAAATGGCTGTTGCTAGTTTATGTAATATTTCCTTGACCTTCTAGAGTATATGCCTTCTTATAAATTAAAAAGAAGTTCACTATAGCCATGACCAATTATACTAAGAACATTCATGTTTTTCTTGAGTGTCTGTCTGCCTGTCAGTTCTAGGGATTGAACCCAGTACATGTAAAGGGGCCATGTCATCAGCCCTATTTTATTCTGAGACAGGGTTTCACTAAGTGACATTGCCTAGCTTACACTCGAATATCCAGTTATCCTGCCTCAGTTTCTCATGGTGCTGGGATTGCAGGCTTGAAGCATTACACCCAGCTTACTGCATCCTGACTTCATCAGCAGGTCAGATTCACTGACCTGTACCTTCTCAGCCTGTGAAAACTCTTGCAGAATGGCACAGTGATGTACTTCTCGGAATATATGTATGTTCCCACTGTGACATGACTGTATGCAGAAGTAAAATAATAATAAATAATTCAGGTATACATGGGAATCAGAGAGACTTGGCCAAAAAGAGGGCAAACACGTCCTCTGCTCCTAGGTTAGAACAAAGTTAGTAGAGTATGAGGATTTAATCAGAGGCAACTTTTCTTTCCTTTAATATTTCTCTTACCACTCTTACCTTCTTTACTTTCCTTTTGCATTAGGGTTATTAATGTATGTGTCTTTTCTTTCCTGACAAATAGGGTAATATTAGCTGTTTTTACTGTATATATTCATAGCATCTGGCCACAGAGGCAAGATGACAAGTCCTGTAGCTATTTTTTTTTTTTTTAAGAAACTACATTCAGCACAGAGTTAGCAACTTTAATCTAAAAATCTAAGAACTTGACTGCCTACATAAAACCACAAGTGGAAAATCTCACACTTGGTTCCATGTGACTGGTCAAAGTTAAAACCCAAGTGGACTAAAATATTGTATGAAATTGTCTTAAGACTATTCGCAGGGAGATGTGGGACTTGTGTCCAAGATCTTATTAGGTATATGCAAACATTTCAAAATCAAGGAGAAAAAAATCACAAATCTGAAATATGTCTGCTTCTAGGCATTCTGGATAAGGGATACTCAACCTTATTAACCCATATTAAAAGTGAGAAAACTGTGGCTACCAGATTAACTTGCTCAGTATTGCTGGAATGAAAATTCTAGCACCTACATTGCAAAGCCTGCACATAGACCTATATGAACAGGCTTTGTTCTTACGCAAAGTACAACTCTCAAGAATCAAGGAGATTGCTGAAGTCACAGGCTTCTTCCCTGAGCCTCAGTGTCTCCATCTGTGAAGTGGGCACATAACCCAAGCGCCTAGCCCTCTGACAGTTTGAAACGTACAGGATGTGAATGAAGCCAGTAGGAGTGTGGTGACTAGTCCTCTCCAAGGCGCTTACCATTTGATAATGTTGTGAACCAAAGGTAAAAAGGAGTAGTTCTCCTCTTCCTTCACGTCGGCGGGCGACTGAGGCCGTGGCGCCGGCGACTGCTGCGGCTGGGGAGCGGCAACAGGTGGCGGCGGCTGAGGAGGTGGCAGAGACTTGGTCTCGGGCAGCGGTGACTCGGCTGGCGGTGGTAATGCATCCTCCGCCTGTCTCCCGGGAGCTACCCCAGCGGAGGCCATAGCGGCGGGGCTCTGTAGGCGAGTCAACCAAACCGCACTCCAGAAATCCGCCAGCCGAGAGTGTCGCAAAGCAATTACGTCACTACCAGGCGCTCTATAGAGGCTGGTAACTAAACATGCGCAGTGACATGAGCGGGGGGCGGGAAACGAGAAGAGGGCGGGGATTATTGCTAGGCAACAAGCTGGGGGGGTCGCCTGGATTAGGTTGTGTGTCAAGATAAATAAATTATTAAATAGGAATAGACGGCTCATTTTATTCTTTCTTTCTTTTTTTTTTTTTTTTGTCTTTTTTGAGACAGGGTCTTGTTATGCAGTTCAGGATGGCCCTGAGCTCACCTTTGTAGCCCAGGCTGGTCTCGAACTCACATTGACCCTTCTGCCTCAGCCTCCCAAGTGCTGGGACTATAGGCGTGTACCACCACGCCTGGCTTCATTTTATTCTTATTTATTTTTTATATTATGGCCAGCTCAGCCTGCCCTGGGAATGGGGCTGGCACAGCATGTGGTGCCAGGGATCAAACCTCAGCCTCTGAGGTTGCCTAAACTTGCCTAAGCAGGCACCTTAGACCACTGAGCCATCTCGCCGGCCCAGAAGCCTTATTTTAGAAGTAACAGTTTTCTTATTCTTATGTATATGACAAGAACGATTTAAAAAAAAAAAAAACAATAAACGGGAAACGTTGAGGTAAATAAGATGCCACATACTGTCTCCAAGGACCCAGCCACATGGCTGGAAAAATGAATGTCATTTAGAGAGTGTCTGTGTGAGGCCTGGGATGTGAGGCACAGAACCTGGGGAGGAGGGCCTATGCTTCTGCACCAGCTCAGCTCATAGTGCAAGACCCAAGCTGAGGCCAAAAGATACAGAAGCAAATAAATTGTGCCCCAAAAGTTCCACATGGCAGCAGAGGGAGAAACTAATAATTTAGCTCAACGAGTAGTAGTATGTACCTCTTGGCCACCCTGCTAGATGTGTATGTAGGGAACTTCAATACAAAGCAGAGGTAAGTCACATCAAGAATAAATATGTCCAGCCAGGTGTGGTGGCGCACACCTGTAATCCAAGCACTTGGGAGGCTGAGGCAGGAGGACTGGTGTGAGTTTAAGACCAGCCTGGGCTACAAAAGTGAGCTCAAGGCCAGCCTGAGCAAAACCCTGTCTCAAAAAGACAAAAAGAATAAATATATCCTAGAAGAAAGAACACATCAGACACCCTTACTACCTTATGCCTTTAGGTCCCAGTTTCTTTAACAGTGGTTCTTAACCTGTCTAATGCTGTGACCCCACAATACAGTTCCTCATGTTGAGGTGACCCCAAGCCAAAAAATTATTTTGGTGGTTACTTCAAAACTGTAATTTTGCTACAGTGATGATTCAGAATGTAAATACCTGATATGCATTTTGTATTCTCATTGCTACAAATCAAACATAATTTAAACATAGTGATTAGTCACAAAGACAATATTTAATTATATGCTGAGAAATATTTATTACTAATTCCAATAAATAACATTTTGCCATGGCATAGCATAGGTTTAAATATGTATTTTCCAATGGCTTTAGGCAACCGCCGTGTTTTGGTCGTTCAACCCCCGCCGGGATCACAATCCACAGGTTGAGAACTGCTGCTATAGTCTTACATAGTTCAGTGTCAAAGTAGAGCTAAACTAGTACTTTTTGACTTCGCATGCATAATTGACTCCAAACAGATCCTCTAGGAGCCTAGGACCAAGAGGAGGACTTCTAATAGGTTTGTGTTTATGCTTCTCAAAACAAGTGTGAGGTGGGGGCTGTATTACATATTTCCAGCAGTGGAAACAACTAACCTAACCTTGGTGAATGTGCAGAAGACACAAGCTAGAAAATTGTTGACTGTTTGGGCTTGACACTCTTCAGGCCATTGTCATGGCAGTAAAGCTCACATTCAGGACATAAGGTGAACAGAGCACTTCAGGGCATGGTGAAAGACCCCAAGGAGAACAATGATGCTATTTGTGGGTGTGTATGGAGCAGATTCTTGGGGATGGAGATGTGGGCTGTACTTAAGGAGCTCATCACAGCTTTCTTCAGCCAGAGCTGCCCAGACCACCTCAGAGGCAAAAGAAATGGAGAGACAGAACTGCAAGTATTTTATTCCCTCTAACCTTGAACCTCTCCAACTGAGAAAATATTCATGAGTCCTCACAGAGAACTAAGGAGAAAGAGGCCTGTTGGAATAGGGCCCAATGTACTTGAAGGTCCTGTATACTCTTGGAATTACCTGGGGCATATAATGATGATAGAAAAGAAGTAATAGTGGTAGCTATCAAAACTATCATGGAATAAAAGTAACTTTAAAGAACAGTTACAATTGCTATATCAAAGGAGCCCTACAAGGTAGAAGTCAATATCTGATTTTATGGATGAGGAAATAGCCTTACAACACTTATAGCATCACCTCAGGGTCACATTATTACAAAGCTTTCCTAACACTAAGTCTATGATATAAACGGACATGTAGGAGACCTCAGGATCATTCCTGCTCTGAAACTTTATGATTTGCAACGTTAAAAGTGGGTTTTGCACAGAATCAGAAAAGCAATCCAATAATCATCAATAATATCGCCATGGCAACCACACGTCATGTTTTCCTTTTCAGTGTTTTTCAACTTAATTACAACTCCCAATTTTATCATTGGCAGGATAATGAAAGCATCTCTTTAAAAATGTAAGCACTTTAGGTATAAATAGATGTGGCTAAAGAAAACAAATTGAAAATGTAGGAACAATGAACGGGTATGGCAGGCATTGACAATTTCCCCTAAAATAGTATAATTAGCAGAAAAGAGGAAAGCTAGCATCATAACACTGCAAGTGGATGTCATGAATACACTGTCTGTGCTGGCTTCATTAAGGCTAAAATTGCTGCAAAAATATGTGTCTTGATAGCCTCTCTACCAGAAGTCAAAAAAGTGGGACCCTTCCCTGAAATGTGTGGAGAAATTGTTAGAGACTTTAACGATGATGGGAATTGTGTGATATTTGACAGAAAAATGTTGAATTTTAGGATATGGAGCCATATTTTTTCTAATATAAAAATAAATATCTGTATTCATAAAAAAGATAAGGCTGCTGCTTTCTTAGGCAAATTTCTGCTGTTTCTCATGGAGCCCTGTCTAGTTAGTGGTTGGAAGGTCAGGCTTTGGAGCCAGTGTGCCCGATTCCAATCCCCATTCAGCCTTTTTGAAGTTATGTGACTTCAGTCATTGCTTTGTTGTGCCTCACTTCGTGCAAGGGTGCAGTCTTACAGGAGGTCCAGCTGGTTTATTACATGTTTTTATGGCTTGTATGTGTCCCCTTAAGTTCATGTATGTATTATAAAGTACCCCAAGTTGAGAGGTAGGATTTTAAGGGGTGATTAGGTCTGCCATTATGAATGGATGTAATTCCATTGCAGGAGTGGGGATTATTGTCAAGAGAGTGGATTTGGTATAAAAACAAGTTAGATTCTTTCTTATTCTCTCTTTAGGCAATGTCTTCTGCCAAGTTATGATAGAGCAAGAAGACCCTCAATATGTATATTTGAAAAAAGAAAAACCTGGAACAAATCCTCTATTAGTGCAAGAAGGGTTGGAACTCAGAAGTGGAATATAATAGTCACAGAAACTTTCTGTGTAATGTTTCCTTTATTTTATGTTATAGCAGGTCTTGAAGCAAATGAGAAAAATATAAACCATTACCAAGAATGACACTCGGTACATGGGGGTTTAATACATGGAATACAGGTTCTGTGCCTCTCTGGCTGACCTTGGGCAAATTATTTAACTTTTCTGATATGCCTTCCTCACTTGAAAAATGCAATCATAAAAGTAACTGCCTATTGGGGGCGTGCTGAAAAGATTATCAGCATTATTACAAGAAAGAAGCTTTGAACAGTGCCTGGCGCATGGTCAACTCTATTTCTACTTGAAACTGCTCCATTGGAAAAAAAACCAGAAATCAGTCTCCATCCAGAATTGAGCTGCTGAAAGTAGACCTGCATCACCAATACCTGTGAGCTCACTTGTGATAGACTTCTGCTACGTGAGATCCAAAAATAGCTCCTTCCCCGTCAGACAAATAGTGTGGGCCTGTTAAACCAGTCATGTCATTGTGTGCTTGGGGACTTTTTCATCAAAGCTATGTACTTATATATGATTCATTCTTTTCTTTTCATTACCTAGAGCCTTGGACAAGTGGGAAAAGCTACATGATACTTTGATTTTTGTGAGTGAGGGGAAAAAAAAGGAAAACAATCATGGCTCAAGCCAAATGCAATGCGATGTATACCAGGAATCAACTCCCTTGGGGCCATGATTCGTTGCTTAAACCTCAGACAAAAGCCCTTTCCTCAGCTCTACCCTGGCTTTCTGCTCTGTCTGAATTCCATTTGATTTCCTTTTCTTTTTTCCCTTTCAGCCGTTCTTTCCTTGACGAAAGTTGCTCCATTACACCCAATTTCTCAGCTCACTGTGTTGGGGCTTCATTTCTCAGAAGCATTCATTTTGAGGCCCTTCAGCATACAAATTGGACTACGCCTCTCCAGACTTAGAAAATTTTTCTTTAGTTCCTATTCCTTCTTTTTGTGATTTGTCTCCAGACCGCCACCAGCTGCCCTTTGAATTACCAAATAGCTTTTGATATAATACAACTGAGAGGCTATCCTTTCCAGGAACTAGCTTTTGTCTAAAATGCTTCATTATTGCTCTAGGACTATATTTTTTTTCTGATCTCTTTATCAAGTAATCTTCATTCCAACTGTTACACAAGGTTTTTTCTTCCTTCTGCCTACCAGCTGCTCCTGGAAAGCCTCAACCTTCACCCCTTCTGTTAATTTTTTTTAAATCCTTCTTCCAGTTGTCTTTTTGTTCTCACTTGTTACTCTTTGCCTTTTCTGGAAGTTACATTTTTAATCTTATGGAACTTATTGTCAATCTTTTTTGACTCTTGACTACTAACTCCAGTTTCAAAATTATGGTTAAAATGATGGGTGTGTTCTATGGTATGGCATGTGCTGAGCACTTTCTAGGCCCTGGGTTCAATCCCCAGAGCCAGAGGTTAAATAAAAATAGCTAAAATAAAAATGATGCAGAAGGGGCCAGGACATATGCTGACTTGGAGCATCCTACAGGTAGCAAGGTTTCAGAGCCAGTGCTGGGTTTTGGTCTTCTTGAGACAGCCCTGCCCACAACCACAGACACTTAGAATCTTTGAAGCTGTAGAAATCAGCAAGTTGCAAGCTAAAGAAGGGAAGAAATGCTGACAGCAGTCAGCTATGTTTGTCCTGTCCTTTGTCCTTCAATATGGATCACTTGTCTTGCTTGCTGCCTTCTACAAAGGGATGCTGTCTGCTCCTTTCTCCTGGCTCTCTGGCTTGGAAGTATGGGAAACAGGTGACAGAACCTGAAGATGCATGGCTGAGAGTCACAAGCAGCTTTGCTCTTTTGCAGCTCTGTTCTCCCAAGCAGGTATTGGCCTGGCATCAGCTGATGGGATGAGACAAACCCAGGTACTGCCCTCCCAGACATCCTTTCTCCAGAAGACACAGCTATCACCATCTAGGGCACTACAGCAAGCAGTTGCTTCACTTAGCATGCTTTCATCACCTACAGATCAGGAAACTGACATATTTTTCTCTCCTTTTGTGAGATTGCCACAAGTGAGATAGGCAAAGTCCCTCAGAAGACTGCAACTAGAAGTTGGTGACTTGGAAAGGGCTCCTTTGTGACTCTGGCAGAATGAACAGATAGGTCACGTATTTGCTCCTCATTCAAACAGTGTGGTTAATTATATGCACTGTAAAAAAATAGCTCAGCCTGTCCACACATCAAGTGGGCACAACTTTATGCCAGTTTATGTCAGCCTCCATGCCAGACAGAGGAAGGAAAGAGTCTTCAGACTTCTCATTTCCAGATAGAGACACCTGAGTATGGTCTCCTTACCTTGTAGATGAGGAAGCAGAGGCCTAAGAGAGCCAAACAACTCATGTAAGTTCCTGCAACACATTGATAGGAGAGCTGGGACATGGAAAAAAGAACCTATGTGTGATCCTGACTTGGGAAGAAATCCGGAACTAGGGGAACAACTGATTTCAGAGGATGACACTGCCATCTCTATGTTGTGTGTCATCTCCCTGGCACACTGAAAATGAACATTGCCGTTTTTCCTGCTTTTCAAAAACTCAGGGCTGATAGTAATGAGAGATCTTGGAGCAAACCTCAAGAAGCCTCTGCCAAGCTATTGCTAGTTAGCATACATCTTGAGTTTTCAGGTGGCCTTGGTGACAGTTGGCAAGGGGCGCTACTTATATAACTGCTTGGCAAACTGCAGGGGAGAATAACGTGTAGGAGGAGCTTCCTGCATGAGAAATTCATGGGCCTCTGTTGAAAACTCCTTGGCAGCCAAGCTTATGGCCCATTTGGGAACTGTCTAGCCTCCAATTAGCTGTCACCCTAGAAGTAAAGGAGAGGAAAAATTGGCATTAGGCCAGTGCTCCTAAGAGCCAGCAGCAGCCTCCAAGTTGGCCCCGGAACTGTGTGTTGAAGCAAAGCTAGTTACTGTGGTCTAAGGGCCTGTGCCCTCTCCCTAGTTGTTGTGTTGAAATCGTATCCCCCATGGTGATGGTATTAGGATGTAAGAATTTAGGAGGTGACTGGGTCATTAGGGTGGAAACTTTGTACCTGGGAGTAGTGCCCTTGTAAAAGAAGCCCCAGGGAGCTCTTTTTCCCATTCCACTATCTGAGGATATCATAAGAAGGTGAATGTACGAATCAGGAAATGGGCCCTTGCCAGACACTGAATATACCAATGCAGTTTTAGATTTCCAGGCCCCAGAATGGTGAGAAATAAATTTTTGCTATTTGTAAACCACTCAGTCACTGATCTTTTGTTATAGTAGCCTGAGGAACTTAAGCTAATAGTTTCCTAAATCAGGTTTTTGTCTCCTTATAATGTATTCAGTGAGCCATGGATAAAAGAATAGCATAAACTAGAAAGCTTTGGGAGTAGACAGAAAGCCACGCAGTGAAGCTAGTCAGGCGCAGCTCCTTATTGCTTGGTCTCTGGCTACAGAGAGCACTGGCCAGAAATGTAACCCCAAAGAGACAGTTCAGGAGAAGGAGCCAAGGACCACATCTACCAAGTGCCCCTTTGGTGAATTAGTCAGTGTTATAGCATTACATCAAAACCCAAGATAGTCAGTGTATAAGACAAAAAGGTTTAATGTGGCTTGTGGCTTCAGAGGTTTCAGTCCATGGTCACTTGACCCTGTTGCTTTGGGCCTACGCTGGCAAGTATGTTGCAGTGGGAGTGCAGAGCAAAAGAAGCTGATCACTCCACAGTGGGGGACGAACAGAGAGAAGAGAAAAGCCAAGGCTGCAATATCTCCCTCAGCGTCAGGTCCCAAAATCTAAATTCTTCATATTAGCTCCTGCAGCCAAAGGTTCCATCATCTCTTAATACCACCAAAATCTGCAGCCTAAGCCTTCGACACATGGATACTCAGGGGATACTTATCCAAACTGCAGTAGTGATGCAATATCTAGCTATCTCACCAGTGCTCCCATCTTAGGTGTCACCTTGAGGGTCAGGGCTAGTGTGGGTAGTGTCTAACAAAGTCTGGTGCTCTGGTGGAGCCCAATAAACTTAGTTAGAAGTGTGATTTTGCTCACTTCCTCCACCAACTTCCTGATTATTTTTCTTATGTCCTTTGTTCACACATCTTGAGAGTTGCCCACATACAAATTTCCAAATGAGCCAGTAGCTCAGGCAAAGAAAGTCAGGCATTAGTTCATGTAAACAGAGGTCATGTTTTGCATTCTTTTTCCTGCACTTTTCACTTTTCAGCTCTTGTTTTGGTGCCTATGCAAGCTGACTCACAACATCATCATCATTTTTTTTAATAATTATTTTATTTTTCTTGTTTCAGTACTTTTGTTTGTTTATTTATTTATTTTTATGGCTGGCTCAGCCTGCCCTGAGGGCAGGGCTGGCGCAGCATGTGGTGCCGGGGATTGAACCGCGGTCCCTGCAGCCGCTTAAGCTTTCCTAAGTAAGTGCTTTAGACCACTGAACCATCCTGCCGGGCCCCATCATCATCATTAATATTGGCCCTGGACTAAGGAAGAAAGATTAAGATATTAATAAATATTTATAGAACCTTTGCTCTGTGCAAGGCCATGTTATTAAGTGCTGTGAGGATACTACTCCTTCTTCTTACTTGGCAATTCTCCCCAATGTGTCACACAGACATGAGGTGTGTGAGATACAGTTGCTGATGCTGAGGTACTGGAGTGGAGAGTGGAACATGGAAGGGGTCTGACTTGAGAAGTTTTGCATCTCATGAGAAAAACAAAACATTTCCGTGAGTGACATGATTTGTCAGCATTAGCCAAGAATTAATTCCCCCAATACAGATAGATGTTTGCTTGCCATCATTCTGTGTGTCTCATGGGCAGTTGTCACCAAGGCTGTTGTGAGGATGTGGCCCTGCTCAAGAGACCATCTAGCTCAGCCTTCTGCAGAAGGGGTGGGAAGAGCAAATAGATAAGGTGGAAAAGCAGCCCTTAACACTTCAGTAAAAGATGTAGATAAAATAGTTGACAGCTGTAAGAGCATTGTCCAAGGAGAAATGAGGCCACACCAGACAGCAGAATGTAGCAGAGGCAGACGTGGCTCAGATGCAGAAGCTGAAAGCATACAGATGAGAAACAAAGCCCTCTGACAGCTAAAGCTGAGATCCAAACCAGCTCAACTACCCTGCAGCAAAAATCTCTACAAAGTAAATTCAATGCAAAGAGAGCCCAAGGAAGCGATGTTTCTTGGTGATTAATAAATCTACAAACAGAATTAATAAATCCTGAGGGAGAGGAGGGGGAGGAGATATCCGTTACGACCCCATTCTTCCTCCTCCATCTGTGCCCTGCCTGCGCTGCCTCTGGTGCTCTGGCCACCTAGCCTGAGGCTATCCAGCATCCACCATCTCCTACTTCTCACTTAGCAATCCCTCCAAAGTGCCACACAGGCATGTGGTGTACGAGTTGTAGCTGCTGATGCTGAGATATTGGAGTAGGGGAGGGGAAGCAGTGAAGAGATGAGTCAATAATTTCTACCACTACTAGAGACATTCTGACCTTTTTTTGGGGGGGCGGTTATCATCCTTTGTCTTCTCACATTCTACCAAAACTCCACTTCAACCCCAGGAGAGGAAACGTGACTAAGAAAAATGAGTTATAATCGTCACATTCATGCCAGCTATTGACTGGTCGAGCTAAAAGTGGCCCATAGGACCCACCTAGCCATAGATAGCAAGAATAAGTTGAGTAGAGTTTCCAGAAAAAAACTTTCATCTTTCCAGAGGGGGGAAAAAAATTAAGTAGGTGTGGTTGGGGCTGTTGCTTTCTCCCTTCTTTCTTGATGGAATGTGGAGGGGATGCCCAGAGAAGTGTAGCAATTTTTATATCTTGAGGCCACTATGTACAAAAGCAACAGAAAACAAAGAAAGAAAAAGGTTTGGTCTCTGATAATATTATTAAACTGTTTCATTAACCAGAGTCTCAGCTTTTCACTGAGTGAGAAAGAGAGCCATTCTGCTGCTAGGCCTCATATACAACCATAATGATAATTTCCTCACAGCTTTCTTTGAGCAGAACTTCAAAGCTATTAATCCAAACTAGTCTTGAAATCACTATGGAGCCCAGGCTGACCTTGAACTCCCAGCAATCCTCCTGAGCGTTGGAATTATAGGCAGATGCCACCATACCTGGCTTTCCTAAGGATTCTTGAAGATGTGAGCACTGTTTTCAGGAATTATTTTTATATGTATGATAATATTTGTTATTTTGAAACCTAGAATAGCAGAAACAAAACAAACAAACAAACAAAACCCCACCATGATAAAGGGAGTATTTTTTTGGAGGTAGAACAAAGAAGCATACAAAAGAAAATAAAAATATTTCTTACCCATTTTCTACCCATCTAGATTTATCTACACTCAGCATTTTGTTTTCCCATTTTCTCCTATACTGAAATTGTTTATGAGAGTATTTTCAAAGAAATTTGGGTCATATTGTTCTTTAACTCATTTTTTCTTAATAATTTATTACTATAATGTAATAAATAATAAAATAAATGTAAAATAATGTGCATTTATAGCATCATTTTTTTAAATTTTTTTTTATCATTTTGAGACAAGGTCTCACTATGAATTTTAGGTGGAGCTTTATTTTTTTATTTATTTTTTATTTTTTGGCAGGATCGGGGATTGAACTCAGGAACTTGCACTTGCCACACAAGTGCTCATTGTTGTATGATTTTTGGTCTGGTACCTAAAGAAATGACAAGAAGACCCGATGAATGTAGCTTCAGAGGACTTACCGAGATTTCTCTTCCTCAGTGAGCTCAGAGCCTCAGAAGGCTCTTCTTTTTATTTAGCATTAAAAAAAAGGCTAAAGAATATAGGTCACTACTTTAATAGATACAGCATGTTACAGACACATAGCTCACGCCAATGCTAACAGACACATAGCTCACAAATAATACTTTAAGCAGGTGAGAAGGCAACCATTGATGTCACGTAGCAGGTAAACAAAGAATAGGGCGTCCATGGGAAGAGCTGCCATCCACAACCTTGAGCCCCAGCTTTCCGGGAATCTCAGGCAACAAAAGGCAGCCTTCCCTGGGCTCTGTCTATAATTCAAGGACAGGGCACCCACAGGCGGAGCTCCCCACTGAAGCTTCAGGCCCCAGCTTTCCGAGACTCCCGAGCAACAGAAGGCAGCCCTCCCCAGGCTCTGTCTATAATTCAAGGACAGTGTACCCACAGGTGGAGCTCCCCCCTGAAGCTTCAGACCTCAGCTTTCGGAGACTCCCAAGCAATAGAAGGCAGGCCTACCTGGGTTCTGTCTATAACTCACCACTTCTAGGGACATCAACTGCTCTTCAATCTTATCTCTGTATCACTATACTCATTCTATTGAGCTATCTCCCTAGCCCCCTCACTATGAATTTTATTTTATTTATATATTTTTTTATGGCTGGCTCAGCCTGCCCTGGGGGCAGGGTTGGCACAGCATGTGGTGCCGGGGATCAAACTGCAGTCCCTGTGGCTGCCTAAGTTTTCCTAAGCAGGTGCCTTAGACCACTGAGCCATCCCACCAGCCCCATAACATCGTTTTCAATAAAATAACATTAAGAAAGAAAAACAAGGGCTGGGGAGATAGCTCAGTGGTCTAAGAACCTGCCTGGCAAGCACAAGGACCCGGGTTCTATCCCCAGTACTACATTCTGTGCTGGCCCTGGAACCCCAGGCGCCCCAGATGGTCCACAGAAACCAGGCGTGGTGATGAATGCCTGTAATCTCAGTGCTGGGGAGAGTGAGGCAGAAGCATCACTGCAAGTCCGAGCTGCATAGTGAGACCCTGTACCAAATGAGTAAATAAATAAATAAATACATGGTTTAAAAAGTTGCTATTTTTACACAGAGATTTAGAAGTCAAACCATATACAAAATTGTAGCAGGTCAATTCTATGACATTTTTTCCTTGTCTCTTATTCTTTTATCACCCTTTTTTGTTATTTTAAAACAAACATTTGTTATTTTAAAACAAACATTTACCTGAGAGTATAGCAATAATTGAATTGCAACTGTTTTTTATTACATTCTATAGAGATTTATTAAAATATTTATGATTGATGGAAAAATGCCAGTTCCACATTAAGTTTAAGGTATTTGATATTCAGAAAGACAATGATGTTAAGCTCAAGCACCTATGTTATAGAGTAATAGTATTACTAAGCTTCTCTTCTGGAAGGTTAACAACTTAAGTTTGCAGACCAAAAAATTAGAGAAAAAGAAGGGCTATAAGGATAGCCAATATTTTGGCTCTAGCCCTTCAAGATCGGTGAGGACTCAGGACACAAGAAAACCTGTACTGTAATATCCTATAACTCAGTGGTGTCCCAAATTTTCTGTTTAAGGAGATTATGGGGCCATGGAGGAAAGGGATCAGCGAGGCACAGTGTGCCTAAGCAGAGTCACCTACAGAGAAAATATTCTCTCAGGCTTTCACAGAGAGTAAACTGGTCAAGCAATGGCCGTGACTCACCCAGATGGCTGACACTGACAAAAGTTCTACAAAATGCTATATGTGATTTCAAGGTTAATCCTGAGGGTATTTCACTGATCTTGTCAAATATAAAAGTTACGTGTTTGTTATATAAGTCTTGCTTCAACTTGGCTTTAACCATCCAGCAGAAAATCTTAACCACGAGGCATAAAAAGAAAAGCCAGATAAGCATGCTGAGCTGTAAAAGGCTCAAGTCAATAGCTTCTTACAATGCCAGTTTTGCTGATAACCCACTACTATTATGGAATATTGGATATACATACAAGTACTTTCTCTTAGTTCAATGAGAAGAAATATTTGTACCAACAGTGTTTAGAAAAGTTATCATGTCTGCATCCTGTACTCTGATCAACTACTATGAAGACAACAATGTGCATTGTATTAATTATTGTGGCTGTCTTACTAACATATTTTGAAAAAAATTAAAACTTAGAAAATTTTTGAAAAGAAGAAAGTAAAAGAAGCCAAAGAGAAAAACAGTAAATTCCTACAATGGGCCAATAATAGATTGAGATTTTGCAGAATTTCAAGAATCATAATAATAACAGATACTTTGGGGACTATTTTTATTGAAATGAAGTAGTTTTCACATCCTGGGGGATTTATGTTTTTGCGATTGGTCTTGTGCTGCTTAGGCTGGTCTTGAAATTCTGGGCTGAAGTAACTTGCCTTGGCTTACTGAAGAGCTGGGATGACAGATGTGTGCCACTGCAACTGGCTGAGTTCCTATTTTGAGCTCTCTTGCAATCTTATTTGAGTCTCAAGTTTCTAAAAAGGGAAAATTATTTATTGTTGGTCGTGTCGCGCTCCCAAAGAGAAATGGCACATATTTGAACTACAAAGATAATTGTATTTGTGGCTCACCTGGGCAAAGTGAGTGACACACAGCTGTGTTTAGGAGTCATGGTAAGCATGGACTCCAGGGCATCAGACTTAGGCTTGGGCTGCACATAAGGCCTGGGAGGAGAAAGAAGGCAAGGCCTTTGGCAATCTTGCCATGTTGCCTCCAAGTCCGAGGACTGCTGTTTAGATTGTGTGTTCACAGACTGCTAGCTCTTGCTTTCATATTCTTTCCTCTGTCCTAACCTCATCAAAGCCTGAATAAGCAGTAGGCACTGTGATGTTACCCCAAGAAGTTATTGGGAACAATGGCTTCTGTAGCCCTTGGACCATTGTCACAGCTGAGCTTACTTTTCTGGCCTTTGGCACCTTGTTGAAAGCCTGAATTGCAGGCAGCAGAGCATAAGCTGTCCCCTATAAGCTGTGTGAATCCCTGAGACTCAGAAGGACTGTAAAGGACATTTCACCACATCTTCACACACTGCTAAAAATAGAAAGGCACAACACAGCTTTGGCCAGGTGGGTTTATAGCCACACATGAGGAAGAGAAGATGAGAAAATACATTCAAGAGTGCAGGTAGGTTTTACTTTCTAGTGCTAAAAAATAAACCATCAAAATTCACAAATTGCCTTTCAATATAAGTTGCTGCTCTAAATTCTGAAATGCTCCAGGAGGCAAAGGAAAAACAGGGAGATTGTAGAGAAAAATAGCTCCAGCTACAGACATGAGCATTCAGTGGCATATCTGCTCAACAGTGTGTGTGTGTGTGTGTGTTAGAGAAGGCCAAGATCTTGTGCATGTTAAGCAGGTGCTATACCACATAGTCCCCTATCCCTCAATCTGAATTTGACAGATGGCTCCTGGGTGTAACTAGATGCTGGGACACAATACTAGACAGAATAAAGTCCCTGCCCTCGACCAGAATAATAGTGGACTGAGAATACATTCTATTTGGTTCAGAAAACTTAAAAAAAGTTGATAGATGTTACCAAAAGACCCTTTAATTTATAACTTCTTTTAAAAAATTCCAAGTCATAAATTTTACATCCAAGTTCCATTAGCAAATATTGTTGTATCTGTGGGAGTGGGCACAAAGAGCTGGGGTCTTTGTGACTCACAAAACACCCTCCCAAAGTATCCATTACAGAGGAGGCACTGGACAAGCAGTGGGTTGATGGTTTGTTCTATAGATGTCAGGTGGGTTCTCCCTTCCACTACCCTGGCGTGTGGTTGTGGTGCATGCCATAATCCCAGCACCCAGAAGGCTGAGGCAGGAGAATTGCCATGAGTTTAAGGCCAGACTGAGCTACAAAATGAGTTAGGATCAATCCAAAATGTATAGTGAGGCCCGGCAGGATGGCTCAGTGGTCTAAAGTGCCTGCTTAGGAAAGCTTAGGCAGGTGCAGGGACCGCGGTTCGATCCTCAGCACCACATGCTGTGCCGGCTGAAAACACCACATGCTGAGCCAGCCACAAAAACAAACAAACAAACAAACAAACAAAAGTTCTGAAACAAGAAAAAAAAATAAAAAGAATATGTTTTTAAAAATGTATAGTGAGACCCTGTGTCAAACAAACAAACAAAAAGTCTGAAAAAACAATCTGTCTCTCCCTCCAATCTGCCTACGAGATCCACTGGTTTGTACATCCTGTTTTCAACCTGGGGCTCTGTTGGAGCTGAGGTCCTGATTCCTTGTGAGAGGTGGGGGAAGGGATGTTTATACTAGGGGACTTAGTAAGGGTGGCAGTGAACTTGAAGCCAAGACTAACTCTAGCAAGCAGAGGAGGGAGTCATGGGTCTGGTGGGAATGATCTACCTTGAGGACCACGAGAAGCTGGAGTAGTTGGTACAAAAGTAAGGGCAAGAAATAATATGTTTGAAGCCAGGGGCCGCTGTGGGGCCAACTCTTGGTGCATAGATGTGCAGTGGCAATCTACAAAATTGGTGAACTATTTAAAAATTGTTTAACAGATAAGGAGTTAGTATCAAAAATGTATAAAATACTCTTGCAACTCAACAATAGCAACAACAGCAAAAATCCAATAATTGATTTAAAAGGAGGCATGAGCCTTGGGTTGTAGCTCAGTGGCAGAATACTTGTCTAATTTGCATGAGGCCCCAGGTTTCATTCACAGTACTAAAAAAAAAAAAAAAGCTTACGTTGACTTTTTTTTTTTTTTTTTTTTTTTTTTTTTTTGTCTTTTTGAGACAGGGTCTCGCTATACAGTTCAGGCTGGCCTTGAGCTCACTTCTGTAACCCAAGCTGGTCTCGAACTTACACCAATCCTCCTGCCTCAGCCTCCCAAGTGCTGAGATTACAGGCAAGCGCCACCACGCCCCGCTGACATTTCTTTTAAAATGACAAATAGCCAAGAAGGACTACATATGAAAGGATGCTCATTATCATTAGTCACCAGACAAATGCAAATCAAAACACCCACTGGGATTTCTTCTACTAAAAAAAAAGGCTACAGGTACAGCTCAGCTGTAGAGTAGTACATGCATAATATACACAAGGTCCTGGATTCCGTCCCCACTATTAGAAATAAAGCAAGACACAAAAAAACCCCATCAACCCTTTGACAAAAAATAGCAAGTAATAATAAGCATTGGCAAAAATTCGGACTAATTGAAGTCCTTATGTATTGTTATTTAATATTTATTTATTTATTTATTTATTTATTTATTTATTTATTTATTTTGTGGGACCAAGGTTCAAATTCACAACCTTGCACTTGCCAAGTAGGCACTTATGCCACGGAGCTATCTCCCTAGCCCCATGTATTGTTAATTGAGAATGGAAAATTATGAAACTTTTTTTTTTTTTTTTGTTTTTGTATTTTAGGGAAGGGTCTACAGGGTGTTCAGGGTTTCATATCAGACTTGTAGTGATCTGCCTGTTTACAGTCTCTCAAGAGCTAGGATTTCAGGTGTGTGCTACCACACCCAGTCTCAATTGCTGTCTCAGCATGCCTGGGGGTGGGGCCCAGCATGGCAGGCCCAGGGACTGAACCCATGGTTCCTGTGCCTGCTTGCAGGTACTTTAATCCGATGAGCTATTTGGTCCGCCCAAGAATGGAAAATTATGTAGTTGCTATGGAAAATAGAATGGAAGACCTGAAAATATCAACAACTAAGCTACCGTATGATCCAACAATCCTGCTTCTTATCACAGACACAAAAGAATTGACAGCAAGATCTCAAAGAGGTGATTTCACACTATATTCATAGCAGTACCATTCACAAAAATCAAGAAGGGGAAGTAACCTAAATATTCATTGACAAATGGATACACAAAATACACTTAGAGTGGAGTGCAATTCAGCATTAAAAGTGAAGAAATCTTGTCACATGACACAACTTGATAAAACTTGAGGACATCATACTAATTGAAACAAGTCAGTCACAAGAAGACATACCATATACAGTTCCATCTATGAATTACCTAAAGTAGTCCAATTCATAAAGACAGAAAGTGAGGTGGAGATTGCCAGGAACCAAAGGAAGGGAAAATGAGGAGTTGTTTTTCCAAGGGTACAGTTTTACATCTCCAAGATGAAATAGTTCTGGAGATGTCCTTCCACAGAAATGTGAATATACTTAATACTACTGAGCTATAAAAGTGGTGATGAGGCTAAAATGTGTGTTTTTCCAATCAAGCTATACTTTGGATCTGGAATGTCCCCTAATGGCCCATGCATTAAAGGCTTTATTCCTTCAGGGGGTGTTGTTGGGAGGGGTGCAGCCTTTAAGAGGGGGGGAGCCTACTGAGAGGTCTTTAGGTCATTGAGGTTGTGCCCTTCATGGGGATGGTGGGACTGAGTGTCAGTTAGTCATGAATGTTAACTTGACTGGATTGATGGACTCCTGGAAAGATGATCTGACTGAGAGTAATGATTTATTAACCCACTGATGACATCATAGTTACTTGGAGATAAGGTCTAGTTGGAAAAAGTGGGTCATGGGACCATGACCGTGGGGACTCTATCTGGCCTTGGCCCCTTCGCCTGTGATCCTCTTCCCCTGTGCTCTGCTTCCTGGCTGCCATGAAGCTTTCCTCTACCTCTTCTGTCATGATCTTGCTGCCCTGGGCTAACACTGTGAGCCAAAATAAACATTAGTGGTGTCCTCCTATAACTTGGGTCAGGTATGTTGTCCCAGCAATGGATAAGCTAGTACACCCTGACCTCTTCCTCCTTTTGCTTTTCCTCAAGAGCAGAGCAGCTTTGTCTTCCCACACTGTGCACCATGATATGCTGCCCACCATGATATGCCCAAATTTCATGAACTGAAATTCTAAAACCATGAGCCAAAGCAAACCATTTCTCTTCACATATTGATTATCTTAGGTACTTTTTTTTTTTTTTTTTTTTTTTTTTTGCCTTTTTGAGACAGGGTCTCGCTATGCAGTTCAGGCTGGCCTTGAGTTCACTTTTGTAGCTCAGGCTGGTCTCGAACTCACACTGATCCTCCTGCCTCAGCCTCCCAAGCGCTGAGATTACAGGCGTGCACCACCACGCCCGGCTATCTTAGGTACTTCTTATAGTAATGGGAAGTTCGCATATACCACACATACACAAAAGGCAATATAGCTTCCACTTGGTTCTCTTGATATTCACTCTGGAAAATGGTCATCATACAGAGTGGCCTTTGCAGAGAAAGAGTACAGAGGATCCCAGGTGTGGGTACCAACACCCCACCCACCTGAGGTTCCAGTCACTGAAGGCTTGAATTCAGGCAACAGTGACGCTGCTGGTCTCTATAGCTTCCCTGCCACAGTGGCACAGACAATCCAGTTCTGCCACACCTGTCCTCCTGTCTGACCTATGTGATCCATGAGCACAACAAAAGGATTGTTCTCCATGGCCACCTTTTGCAGTGATCTGTTGCCAGCAATAGCAGCTGGAACAGGTGTCTTAAAAGTCATTCCTCCGCAAGGCAGTTCTTTCCTTATTCTGGACAGGGTGTTCTCAAAGGTAATTTGAAGGAATCAGTGGCAAGTAATGGAAAATTGGGAGTGATCCCTTCTGCTTATTTACAAACATTCATAGCAAAGCCAACTTCAAGTGAAAGTCCTGGGTCATGTTTGTCAGTTATATTCTGCTGCAGCACAAATAACCGTGTGGGCCTGAGAACACCTCCACATGCTCACAGGGGCCCTTGCTCTTAATAAGCTTGCTTTTCCCTCTACAATGTTAATTTCTTTCCAGGACACTCAGAGTTGCCTAGATCAGAAGGACATCACCTGGCTCTGCCCTCATGTGACTGTGCCCTAACTATGCCTGGCTGGGTTTAAGCATTTTCTCCCGGTCCACTTTCCAGGAGGGAGGAAGCTCTGCCAGATGTCCCAGTTTGGAGGGAGATGGAATAAAAAGGAGGGGAAGAGACCTGGAGTGACAAGGGAGAGAGCAGAGGAGACACCCAGGTCTCAAAAGCATGGACACTAAAGTCTGGGCCTGCTGGCTTGCTCACTCAGTCACTTGTTCAGTTGTTTTCCATACTCCCATGGCCTTGCTGGGCTGAGGAACACATTCAGCTCAGCGCTTAAGACAGACACTAGGGCCGGGGATATAGCTCAGCAGAATGAGTGCCTGCCTGGCAAGTGCAATGTTCTAGCATCTATGATAGTTGCTTAATCTCCTTATCATTTTTTTCTGTACACTTTGAAAATTGGGTTTTGCTATTAAGTGTTTGTACATTTTTCATTTTTATTTCTTTTCTTTCCTTCTTTTTTTGGTATTACTAGGAATTGAACTCAGGACTTTCATACTATACTATATACGTTGGCCTTATTTATTTATATTTTTTTAATTTTTGAAACAAGTTCTTGCTAAATCTTCAAGTTACCAAGGCTGGGCTCAAATTTACAAACCTCTTGCTTCAGCCTCTTACAGTGCTAGGATTATAGGTATGTACCACCATGTCTAGTTGACTTTTGATTTTCTAATGATTTTTTTCCCAAAGAGAATGTGTAGAAATAGAACCAAGAGCTTCATTCATGTGAGGCAAGCATTCTACTAGTGAGCTACATCCCCAGAACTACTCAGTTTTTAGTGGAATCTTTTGGTTTATTTAGATTTCCAACTACATTACCAACAGTTGATACAGTTTCTTCATGAAATTTTCCTCCTTTTTGGGGCTTTGTTCTTTGCCTCATTCTCTTTGTTCTTTGCTTCATTCTCTTTGATAAGCTCCAGCCCCCTGAATGAAGATGAGGTGGGACCCTTCTGACAGTTTGAGGTCTGAGTCTTCTATATGGGGGAATAAGGTGAATGCTTGATACACATAAGCATGGCGTTTTGGTTAAACATTATAGGTTAATGAACTTTTAATCTATTTTTAGTAGTTAACTTTTTATAGACTTTTCTAATGAATTTAATTTATTGATAAAAGTTTAACTGCTGTTCAATAGATAGTCTTTAAGAAGTGGTTCAAAGGCTTTCTGCTGGAGGCTGATTAAGCCAAGTAGTGGTTTTATTGGTGAATACAATCCCAAGGCAGAACTATGTATAGTGAATTAGAGGAGAAGAAAGAAGCCCTCTCAGGGGACCCTGAGGTGAGAGGCTTCACATCTACTTTCTCTCTGTGAAATCCAACCAAGCCAATCTCTTTATTGGTAAAAGTAGGGAACTGAACTAGGTTTCTGGCTATTAGGCCTTGTGGTTGTGACTCTCTTTGGCCTTAAAAGATATAATAAATTAAGGAGTAGTCTGATATCTCTCCAATAAAAATATTTTTTTTATTGGAGAGATATGGGCAAGGAGAGCATGGGCAAGCTTTCCTCTGGCAGGACCATAAAAGTCTTAGGCAATGGGCTACAGCAGAACTGGACTGGACAAAACCAAAAAGTCCACTCCTGGTAATTTGCTGAAGTATTCACTCTGGTCCGGTTGTAAGAAACAAGCAGCTGGGAAGCAGGAAGTGGCAGCTGCCTTCTTTCTAGGCCCAGACCTCCCTGGAAAGTAAGTGTGTCACACAAAGCACATTTTGAAAATTGGAGCAGGAGTATTTGCGCTCTCTCTCTCTCTCTCCCCCTCTCCCTCTCCTTTTCCCTCTCCCTCTCCCTCTCCCTCTCTCTCTCTCTCATTCTGTGGTTGTGGCCAAATGCTCACAGATCTTGAAGTCAAGCAAACTAGGTTCAAATTCTCTTTACTTTTTAAAAAAACGTATTTGATACAGTGGTCTGCATGGTCTACAGGGTCTCACTACATAGATCAGAATCTGAAAACAGATTCTCCCGTTTTCAGTCTCCCAAGTGCTGGGATTATAAGCATGTGCCACCACACCCAGTCTCAATCACTCAGCATGCTGTGGAGGCCAGGCCAGCACAGCACACTGGAGTTCAAACCCCAGCTGCTGTGCTCTATGTAAGCAGGTGCTTTAGTGTGCTGAGCTATCTGGGCAGCCCTTAGGTTCAAATTTCAACCACACCACTTGCTAGCCATGTGGCCTAAGTATGTTTCCTTAGGATTGAACTCATGGTCACAGGGTGACTTCAGTAAGGATGGTCAGGATCGGCCCAGATGTATTTAGCTCATTGCCTAGAGAACAGTGAGTGATCAGTGAAAGTGTTAGTGATGGTGATGGTGATGAAAATTATAACGGCAATGATGATGATGGTGATGTTGGTGGTGATGGTGGTGGTGGTGGTGGCAACTATGTGACAATGGTGATGACAATAATAATGACTGTAACAATGATGCTAGAGTGCTTACTTATACATCAGGAAAAAGAGGGAGTTGGCTAACTGGTTTCTAAGCCCTTCTAGGTAATGTTTATGAAACTTCCATATCCACAGAACTGGCCTCAAGTTATTAACAGTACAAACATACGTGATCAGGGTACTGGGTCTCCTCCTCCAACAACATTGACTTTTATAGTTCACTTTGGTCACAAAGCATGCTGTTCCTGCCTGCCTTCTTTGGGGATGTGTGGGTTCTACAGTCTCTGCAGAAGGACTGGCTTTGAACTTGTCACATAGAATAGTGGCCCATTAGCTTCTTCCTGTCTCAATAAGGAGAATGTAAATTTTCCATATATCCATGCACAAAATTCCACCTTTCTGGGCACTGATGACCTAGCAGGCCGGCTTTCGGAATTCTCTCTCTGCTGGAGTCAGTGAATTTCACAAGTCTCCTCACTCCTCCACAGCAAGGTAGCCCTCCTGGAAACCCCTGTATGATGGTTCCACAATGTTCTCTTGTGAGCCCCAGAGGAAATATCCCATGGCCAGGGTGTGTACCGTGGCTGCCTTCTGTCCAGCCAGTGCTGGCAGTCCAGCTGAGTGGTCCACATTTGTCATATCCAGCATCTCCCTGTCTCTGTGTTCCACTGCAGAGGAAGAGACAATGGAGCCACACATAGCTGCATGAATGGCAGCATTGCTAGACAAGGTTGCTGGAGTGTCAGTTCTGAACACACACACACACACACACACACACACACACACACACACTGTCCCATGGAGAGAGTACATTTCTGGAAAGCAGGGAAATATGGCTGGTTTTGAAATCAAATGAGGTTTTGAGATCAGGGTAAACACTCATGGGGAACAGCACATCAGGGAGAATTACACTTCAGGAGCAGTGTGTTTCCTGTGTTGTGTGACATCCTCACCTTAGTACATGACAATTAGTGTCTCCACATTCTTACCTTTTTTTCTTTATTTATTTTAATTACTTTTAATAACAAATTACAATGTGACAGTTTCAAAACACATTACTAGTACATTCGCAATAATTGATACAATGCGTATTGTTGTCCTTGTTGTAGTTATACAGGGCACAGGGTGTAGACATGATAAATTTTCTAATGGTTATTGGTACAATAGATTTCTTCTCTTTGATCTAAGAGATGGTAGTTGTATACATAGTCAAATGTTCCATAATTGCAGTGTGTTACTGGTGAAACAATCAATGTTGGAAGCTGTTGATTTGAGCCTTTTACAGCTCAGCATACTAAACTACCCTTACATTTTATGCGTCATGTTTAAGCTTTTCTGCTGGGTGGTCAAGGGCAAGTTAAAGCAACACCTGTGTAACAAAGTATGTATTTTGTGTATTTCTTAAGGTCAGTCAAATCTCCTCAGGATTTACTTTGGAACCATGTACAGTGCTTTGTAGAACTGTTGTCAGTGTCATCTTAATTACAAGCTGGCAAAACCGGATGAACAAAAGTGAAGATAGAGTTTCAGATCTTGAAGACACCGTCACAGCTAGTGAAAAGGTAAGAAAGAATCTCTTAAAAACAACTAGGATGCAGGAAAAAATAATTCAACATCTGCAAGACGATGCAAAAATGAACAACGTGAGATTAATGGGAATCAGTGAGAAAGAAGGAGTCGACACAAATGATGTAAAAAGAATATGGGGAGAAGTAATAGCAGAAAACTTCCCAAACTTGGGAAAAAATCAGACATTCAGGTAAACCAAGCTTATAGAACTCCAAACAACATCAACCTGATTAAAAACACACCCAGACATATAATAGTCAAGATTCCAGAAAGCCAGCAGAAGAATAATACACTAAAAGCTGCTAGAGAAAAGAAACAGACCACATCTAAAGGAAAACCCATCAGAATAATGGCAGATTTCTCTTCACAAACCATGAAGTCAAGAAGAGCATGGAGCAGAGAGCTTCAAGTCCTCCATGAAAACAAATTCCAGCTCAGACTGCTACATCTAGCAAAACTCTCTTTCAGATATGAGGGAGAAGTGAAATACTTCCACGACAAGGAATAACTAAAGAATTTCATGATGTCAAAGCCAACTGTACAAAGTATACTGCAAAAAAATTTAGAGAAGGACCAAAATGACCCAAACTCAACAAATAAGAACAGAAAGAACCCATAAAATAGGGCAACCAATTAAACACAGGGGTAAACAATAGCAAGTAAAACACACTCTTACCTTTCTGCAGTGAGCCGCAGGGACGTGATGCCAGCTAGGCCAGGCCCACGGTAACAACAGGAGAGAGGAGACCAGTTTGACTTTGGAGGCCCTTGTTCTTGTTTCACCCCCCTCAGACTCAGAGCACAGCTGCACCCTGCTAGGGATGAATGTCCTATGGGGTCAGAAAGTTCAGAGAACTATGGACAGCTGCCATTTCTCTTTGTGCAAGGTGACCCTCTCATTGTATAAATGCAATGTTGTTTTGAATAATGTAGCCTTGAAAAAAATAGGCCTCAACCTAAGGACATTTTAACAATCTGCTCACTGGCATGGCAAGGCAGGGTGCTTCTAATTGTTTAAAGCTTTCTTCATAGTTGATGGCCAAGGTGCCCTTCAAGACAGATGATCAAGATTTAATCAGCTAGGCAGACTTTCTTAAAACCAGCTTCTGGAGAGCTGCTGTGTTGGTGAGAATGAGACAGAGGAAAAAATCCAAGAAAACCTGTTAAGGTCACTTTAAACTAAAATTAAAGCAATATCCCAGCACCATGCCTTCTGTGGCCTTTCCCTCCTGCTGCCACATGGTCCCAGCCTTGGTGGCAGACCTGCCAGGGCACCCACTATATACAAGTCCACCCTGGGCCTGGAGAGATTCAGTCACACAGAATGTGGGCTCAGATGTAGGCAGAGCCAGGCTCTGTTGTGGCTATGGTTGTTCAGTGCCAGATCCCCAAGCAGAGTGTGACAGGAAGCTGCCACCAAGGGCAGGCCCATTTGAGAAAGTCTAGAACTGGGCCCATGGACAAATTAAATGGCAGGAATAGAAAACCATGCAGAGCTGTTCTCTGTGACGCGATGGAAGCTGTGACCAAAGGTTTGCCCTTGTCCTGCCCCAGGGAGAAGGTTGGTATCTCTGTGTTTTTACCCTCTGGCTGCTGCAACTTAACATCTCATACACCACTGGCAGTTACTCGATGACTGGAAATTGCCCCTTCCTCCCACTAATCTTCTTAGTGGTATCTGTTTCAGATATTTAGGGACCCTCAAGTGCTGCTCCTACTCCACAGGGAAGGCATTCATCAATTCCAATCGCTCTTTCTTTTGCTCCCCAAACCAAACTCCCCAGCAGTCTCTCCATCTGCACAGCTACCTCTATTTCTAAGTTCCCCACACTTCTAGACCCAAGGGATGCAGCTGTGAACAGCACAGATGAGGTGTTTGCTCCTAGAGCTGACACTCCTTTAGTAAAAAGAAACAGAAAGTTAAGACTGGGATGGAGTCAAAACACAGGGGCGATGGCTGTGACAAGGGTCAAGCAGACAGCTCCTCCCCTGGAAGTGACATGTGTGCTACCACCTCAGTGTTGAGAAGACACTTCAAAGAAAGAGAAGACAAGGCAGTGTGCTATGGTGGGCTGGTGAGGAGACAGGCCTGACCAGGGAGGCCACTACCCTGCTATAAAGTGGGGCATAGGATGCAAGAGGCTGCTTGAGGTCTTTGGATTGTTTTGCCACGAACCACCTACTTCCACAGATGCTGCTGAATTTGCATTCACTCTTCACGATACCCCTGGGAGGTTAGGAGGTAGGACAAATAGAAATCCAGGAATTGAACTGGTTAAATTATCAATTAACAAAATGAACTCTCATCACCTTGTCTCTCTGTATTTGAAAGAAAAAATGAGGTCAATTTTTTTCTAAAAATTTTCTTTACTCTGGAAAAACCATAAAATTAATGTTTCTATGTAATTAGGACAGTTGTAACTGAACAATGCATCAGCTATTGTTTGCTCAGTGGCTCAACAAATAGACCATTTGAGTTTGAATAAGGCCCATTTGCCTTGGTCCAAATGTCAAGATTATGTTAAATTGGATTTTGGAGGCTGTATTTGTGTGTACCACTTGGCAGAGCAGAGCCACCAATGACAGCCCTCCCAGGCTCCATCAGCCTGACCCAGTTAGGCAAAGGAGGGCAGTTGCAAATGCAAACTCTGGGAACTGAGGGTGGGTGCCATAAGTGGAGTCACCATGCTCCCGGAACCAGCATCCGTGCCAACGAAGGAATAACTCAAATGACAAACAAGAAAGCCTAAAATAGGTGTGACAAACAGGATGGATACCCTAAGACAAATAAATAAATAAATAAATAAATAAATAAATAAATAAATCGTCTTTCTCAAGTTTTGGGAGCTTCCCTGGTAGCTCAGCTGATTAAAGCACATGATTTGGCAAAGTCACTCAGGCATTGGGGACCACAGTTCCATCCCCACCTCCACATGGATCATGAGACCTGCCCTGAAGGCAGCCTGAAGTAGAAAAAAAAAAATGCTCCTCAGGATGGATACCCTATTACGGCAGTGGAGACTGGCTTTGTTCTGGATTTGGGTGGTTTCCCTAACAAGCAGGTTTCTCTCCAGGCTGTGCCCAGAGCATTGTCCCGAACTGATCAAAAGGTGCTGTCAATTATCTTTAAGACCATGCCCAAGCCCAAGTCAGGAACAGGGGCCTCGGTGTGAGCCCCTGTATGTAGCAGCGTGATAACTGGAGTGAGGGAGTGAGAACAAACCAGGCTGGCGGGTCAGGAGACTCCAATCCACAATGCTATCTATTAGAAATGGATTGCTGGTTAGAGATTTTCCCAGTCCTTCTCATGTCAAACAAAGAACTAAAAAAGACAAACCAAAAATAGTAGCAGGGTTTATTTGAAAAGTGAAGAGTGAGGAAGAAATTGGCTCTGCAGAACAAACTTGGGCCAAATGAGAGGAAAGGGGAAAATAATAACAGTACATTCTGGGTCCAGGAGACTCAGGTGAGCTAATATGAAGAATGACATTAGCAGGCTCTCTGTGGCATCTGTGTCTTTATGTGCTATTCACATCTTGTGGGAACCTTGAAGAAGTTCTACATGTGGGGTGCTGAGAGGTAGTGTTGTATAGATCCTGGGGTCTCCCTACACCTCTCTTTCCATCAAGCCTAAGCCATGCTTATCTCCTATCTCAGCATGAAGAAGAGCAGCAGCAGTTTTCTGAGTACCCACTTTATGCCAGGTACTCAAAAAAGCTCTCTGACATATATTACACTTGATCTTTTGTTTGCTTTTGTTTTTGAGGCAAGATTTCACTATGCAGTCCAGGCTAGCCTTGAATTCACTTTGTAGCTCATGCTGGCCTTGAAGTCTTAGAGATTCTTCTGCCTCAGCCTCCCAAACGCTAGGGTTACAGGCATGGGCCACCGTAATCAGCCTAATTTAATTTTTTTTAAAAAAATGTGTTCAGGGGCTACCAATTCAAACGCAAGATGTGTGCATTTTCCATGTGGCAAAATACCTGAGAAAAATTTATTTAAAGGGAAAAAGGGTTATTTTCACTCACAGAATCAAGTCTTGCAGTGTATGGTCACTTAGCTTGTTGCTTTAAGTCTGTGGTAGGTGACAGGGTACATCACAGCAGGAGCATATAGCAGAGGAAAGCTGTTTACCTTGTGGTGACTAGGAAGTAAAGAAAGAGAGAAAGGATTAGGGGGTCCAATATCCCCTTTGACCCAACTTCCTTCAAAGAGGGCCCTCTCCCAACAGTTCTACCACCTCCCACCAGCAGTACCCTGGAGACTGAGCATTCAATACACAGGCCTTCAGGAGACATTTCAGATCCAAATTACAGCCATGCATTATGCATTTTCTAGGGCTCTCTCAAGCCAGTGTGACTGATAACCAAGACCAACCATCACAGACTCCTTTTCCACCACTCTATCAGTGACACCCAGAACTCATCAGGGCTGGCCAAGGAGCTGGCCCTCTCTACTAAAAGGAAGCTCCCCTTCTCTCTTAAGCAGGGCTGCTAGCCCATATCACCATAACCCTGAAGCCCTCCTTTACTGGATAGCTCTCTTGCTAGAAAGATTCCCCAGTACTGGCCACCACTCCCATGGGCTTAGCTGGAGATCAGCAGTCCCTGTTCACTCCCTCCAGACCCAGCCAGCCTCAGCCCATGGGAGAGGTATCACTAAACCACTGAATAGCAGCACCAGGGCACCTGGGTTAATGACTGTGATGCCTATTTGTCCCTGGACTCACATGAGCCTAGCTGGTCCCTGGTCCAATCTGCCTTGACTACATCTTAATTACATGACCTTCGGTGAGTGGCTGATCCTCTTTCTGAACCTCGGTTTCCTCCTCTATCAGATGGAGGTATAGCACTACTTATTGTAACATCGTACTAGTAATGGTATATAAATGGAGGTATAGTACTTCTGGGTTCTAAGCCATATAAACTAACTCTGCTAACTTAAGTGGTGTTCCAGTTAATATTAGCCATCAATTTGACTGGATTGAGACATTCCTGGGGAGGTGACTGGATTGTGAGGACACAGGTTAACCCACTGGTGAGTTCATAGCTGAGTAGGCTATGAGGAGGTAAGGTTCAGTTGGAGGAACGTGGATCACAGAGGTATGGCCTCAAGGATGATCCCTGGCCTCTTCCTTCTAGACTCTTCCTCTGCTGTTTCCCAAGTGCTGTGAGTTGAGAAGCTTGTCTCTGCCACACCCTCCCACCATGATGCTCCTGTGTTGGAGCTGGCTAACAATGGACTGAGACCTCTGAAGTCCATGAGTCAAAATAAACCTCTTCTTTAAGTTGCAGGTGTCAGGTATTTTGACTCAGTTGGGAAAGCTGACCAATACAAGCAGAAAAGGCCTACCTTGGCCCCGTGTTGGGATTTACATGGGCACTGCAAGACAGGTACAATAGCATTTCTGGCAGTGTTGTCTAAACCCAAAGTGCCTTCCGGGATGAATGATAAGCTTGGTATGACAGGTCCATACCTTACCACCATGTACAGCAGCATCAGTGAATTGTATGGATTGAGTTCAATGAATACAAAAAGAATGCACACGTGCGGTTCTATTTGTGTAAAGTTAAAAAACAAGCTATACGAACCTAGAAATCTGGATTATGATAACATCTGAGAGGAAAGCTCGAAGCTTCCCAGGTTGCCAGTCATGGTCTTGTTTTTGGTTTGGGTTCTGGTTTCACAGCTGTGTTTGCTTTGCCAAAATTCATTAAGCTGCCTGCTTTGGGACAGTGAACTTTTCCATATGTGTATACTTCAAGACACAAGTTAATTGTGAAAAGAGAGGGCATGTGAAGTCATTCTCAGAAGCTCTGGGAGGGCCAGAGAGTGAGGTATGAGGGCCAAAATCCAGCACAATGCCCCAGTTATGGCACACAACTAGCCCAAGACAGATACAGCTCCAGGCCCTGGAGCCAAAGAGGCCAACTTCAAATACCAGCCATATGAGCCTTAGTTATGGGAACTTGGGCAAGTCCTAGGACCTTCCTGAACCTATGTCCTCATCTAGGATGGGATGTAGCCCATGGCCTATCTCACTGCTTTCACCTCTGCCTCAGGGGCCTGGTCACTCCTGGCAGAGTGAATCCTGAGTGATTCCTGCTCCCCATTGGAGAGCCCAGTTAAGTCTGATAGCTGGCTGGGAACATCCATCCCTGTGTCCACCCTACACTCTGCCACATGGCAGGCTGGGAGCAGGGTCTGGCACAGCTCCTCCACAAGTAGGCTCTTTGCCATGAGGTGGATGACACTCCCATCCCTCAGAGCTTCTGATTTACCTAATTTTGGAAGAGGCTAAGATATTGCCATTGTTATTTTTAGGATCCCCAAATGATTATGAGTCAAAGCTGAGAGCTACTTCCCTGAATCTTTACTTTTGAATCTTAAAGACTTTTTTTTTTTTTTTTTTTTTTTTTTTAAGGAAAGCAATCTGATTATAACCCCAGGGCCTTCACAGTTTCCGTCCATTCAGACCTGGTACTGGTACAATGAACCTGTGGTCTACAGCCTCACATTCTTTACTTTGTTACCTGAGGTCAATCATGGCTCCAAAATTCCAAATGGAAAATTCCAGAAATAACGAATTCAAATCTTCAGATTGCAAGTCATTCTGAGTAGCCTGATGAAAGGTCTCCCTGTCCAGCTCCACACTGCCTGGGAAGTGAGTCATCCCTTGGTCTAGTGTGTCTATGCTGTACACTACTTGGCATTAGTCACCCAGCAGCCACCTTGGGTCTCTGATCCACAGTCAAGGCACTGCAGGGCTTGCTCCTAAATAACCCTCATTTTACTTACTAATAACCTCATAGTGCAAGAGACATGGTGTTGGCAATATCATTACGTTGTATTACAATTTTTAACTTTCATATTAGTTATTAGTGTTAATTTCTTACTATGTCTAATTTATAAATTAAAATGTGTCATAGGTACGTATATAGAGAAAACAGTATATTTAGGGTTCAGTACTACCAGAGGCTCTAGACATCTACCAGGGTCATGGAATGTTTCTCCCATGGATAAGAAGGGACTACTATACACCTTGTTTTAAAGTAACCTCCTGCAAGGCCATTGTGGAATAATCACAAGAGAACTTGCTAATATATGACTTAGTTTCACTGTATCATAATAACTTGAAATAATTTCCACAAGGTAGGGCTAGGAATAAATAACAGAATTATGTGTGGGAGCCTGAGGAAGCTGTTCTGGGAGCCTTTGATGGTCTAGTGATCAGCTGGCCAGGCAAGACCAGGTACCTTGGGTTTCACAGAGCATTAAAAAAAGAAATGAGGAAGTAGAGTGGAGGAAAGTCAGCTAATTCTGAGAGCTGAGCTAAGGTTTCTGTAAGTGAGGCTGGTAGGTCATTGCTTATTTCTTGAGTTATTGTTGGCTTTGTCTTTCCTCAGCATTGTCTGAAAAGAGGTCACGGTCTCACCTCAATTTTCCCCTATGGGTACTGCAATAAGTCATGGCCAACTCACTTTTTACAAAAACACAGATTTATTGTTTCCCAGCTCTGGAGACCAAAATCAGTGTGTCCACAGGGTCCCCAACCTCTGGTGGCTCCAGGTGTTCTTTGGCTTGTAGCCCCATCACTCCAATTCCTGATTCTGTCTTCACAGACTTCTGTATCTTTCCTCTCCTGTCTCCTACAAGGACACTTGCCATAGATTTAGGAGCCACTCAGATAATGCAAGACAATCTCTTTATAAGAGTCTTAATTACATCTGCAAAGGCCCTATTTCTAAATAAGATCATACTTTTGGTACCTGAGACATGAATGCGTTTTTTTTTAGTGGGGGAAAGGGTCACAATTCAGCTTCCTATACTATTGCTGACAAAAGTGTTTCTACTTTTTTGTTTGCTGTGCTAGAGATGAAACCCAGCACCTCTCATATGCTAAGCAAGCTAGCACTGAGCACCACTGTGTTACAGCCATCGTCTTCTATAGTACTTATAACCTAGGTTCTGATTGCATATGAATATTTTGGCAAATCTGAGTTCGGGAGTTGGCAAAATACTGTGCCAACTTTTTGGATAGCCCTTCCCAGAGATAGTTTCCACTGAGCCAGGACTGATATCCTCAAATTCCTAGGCTCTGCTTCCCCAATGGCTAAGTGCATGGATCAGGAAAGAACATTTATTTAAAAAAAAAAAAAAAAAAAAAACCTGATTAAGTGGTGTAGGGAAGGGCTCAGGAGTCGGCATTTCCAACAATTTCCTAGGTCATGCCTGCAAGTTACTGGCTGAGGGACCGCATTTTGAGTAGCAAAACAGATGGGGCATATGGGAAGCATCCAGGTCCTAGAAATCATAATCCAGAAGCCCTTCCTCTCCTGATGCATAAGCACGCAGCCTTCAGAACCTATTCCAAGACTGGGCTGGCAGCCCTCCCTCAGTGCCCAAGGGCAAGGACAGTCAGCCTGAGCCCCTACAGCTCCTACAGGTGGCCTTCTGAGTCCTAGGGGTGAGGGGCACTCCTCTGCTTTGGCAATGCCAATAGAGACATAATGCCCTTTCAGAAAAAAAAAAACAAAAAACTTCCCACTCCCAGCCAAGCTTACTGGTGCACACCTATTATCCTGGAACTCTGAGAGGCTAAGCTAGGACAATTGTAAATTCAAACCCAGCCTGGAAAATGTAGCGCCTCAGTAAAGTATCTTTTTTTTTTTTTTTTTTTTTTGGGACCAGGGTTCGAACTCACGACCTTGCACTTGCCCAGCAGGCACTTGTGCCTCGGAGCTATCTCCCCAGTCCCTTCGGTAAAGTATCTTGAAATCTTGCCTCAAAATGAAAAGACTGGAGATGTAGCTTTGTGCACAGGCCATGGATACCACCCCCTCAATGTCTATTCTTTCTAGTCTCCCCTCTACATTTCTCTCCCTCAGTTTGTCTTCTCATTCAGGACCTAATGGGACAGAAAAGCCCTGGGACTGCTGCGTGTCCCTAGCTGCATGTGTCTGAGTTCTCCTCCTTGCTCATTGAGGACAGCTCAGAGGAAGCCACAGAAAGCACATCCAGCCTGGCCCAGGGCAAATGGCCCAGGATCCTGGACCAACAGAGAATGAGAAGGAAACATTGGTTATGTTAAGTTGCTTCTAGTAAGTTGCATCATTTCCTCAGAGATGTGAGCTGAGAGCCCTCAGCAGGTGATAAGAACAGCTGTCCTTTCCACTGAACATTACCACAGAGAGGGATGGAGCCCTTGTGCCACTATGCCACCTCTGCAGGGGGCCAGAGAAGGTGGCCAGAGGAGAGGAGATGTGAATCAGGCTGAGGGGTGACACGGCTTCCCCAGTCAAAGTCTCTCTTTACAAATGGTGACCCCAATGAGAACCCACTTGAAAAGACATCTCAGACAGTGTAAGGCCCCAATGCAACTGATGCCACAGACAGATTTTGAGATTGTCTACGCAATTGTGGAAAGGACCTGGATTTATTATAATAAGTAACCATATATCCATTTCAAGTGACCCCAACTGCGTGGCCACCTGTTATTTGAATATGACGTTCATTGGAATGGTGGGTATTGATATTATCTGTAAACAGCCACAAGTTTCTTGACAAGTCAGACTCTGAAGAACACAGATTTATTCCTAACTTGTTTATTGTGATCTGTCAGCCGATTCAGACTTTCTCCTGGGTCAGCACCACCTCCCACTCGGTCAGGCTAGAATGTTCAGCCTATGCTGATGGTGACCTTTCCAGGAATGTTCCCAAAGCAGGCATCTGTAGATGGCTTATCTCATTCCACTCACTGGTCCCCACTGGCCTGTGTCCCCCAAGAAGGAAGTGACTATTTTAGGCAAGGGGAAGGAAATGAAAGGAATTTCTCTGAAGTCAACCATATCTGGTTTAAAATGATTCAACTCTGCATTCACCCTGATGAGAAGACAGGACACAACTGTACTCCCAGACTGCGGCCAGCCCATCTGGTTCAGGGGTTGGTGAATTATGGGCAAAAAGGAAGAGAGGGAGAAAAGAAGAAGCCTTGTGTCTGGGGCTTGGCGTTCCTCAGTGTCAGGCAGACCTGGCCCAGGGGGGTGGGCAGTCACACAGCTGGAGACCAACTCCACCTCTGGAATTAATCTTGCAAGTAACAAGCATCCTATATGCACAGACACTGAAGATACATAGGCTATTTCTATTTATTCTCTGCCAAGAGAAGAAAAAAATGGACCTTGACCTTAAGAAGCCTAAAATTTCCCTACAAACACCCTTGGAAACCAACAACAGAAGTGACTCATCTTTGCTCTCCCCAATTATGTAAGAAAGTAAACTCCCTCTTTAGGGGTTTCATTGTTCAGTTTTGCACAAATTACCTTGAGGTGAATTTCGTCATCACAAATATAATTATCCCCTCTGATACTTACTCTTATAAAATAATGGTTTTTGGCAATAAATAAGCAAGCAAAGAGCAGGTTTCACTTCTATTTTTGAAACAGAATCTTGCTCAGGATGGCCCCAGTCTCTTGAGTAGTTGGGACTTCTAGGCACTCACACCATGCCCTGCTAAATTTAATTTCTTTAATACAGCCTTAAGCGGACCAATGATCCCATTAATGAGACCCTACTATCTACAGCCTCTCCTGACAGCCCTTTCTCTGCCACCTTAGGAAAGAAGTCAATGAAAATTAAGAAGGCCAAACAGAGGGGCCCGGCAGGATGGCTCAGTGGTCTAAAGCACCTGCTTAGGAAAGCTTAGGCGGCTTCAGGGACCGCGGTTCGATCCCCGGCACCACATGCTGCACCAGCACTGCCGTTGGGGCAGGCTGAGCCGGC
The DNA here is from genome assembly GCA_004027025.1 of Myocastor coypus. Lineage (NCBI taxonomy): Eukaryota > Metazoa > Chordata > Mammalia > Rodentia > Myocastoridae > Myocastor > Myocastor coypus. The sequence continues at coordinate 37,520 of PVJA010010916.1, forward strand.
CATAAAAATAAATAAACAGACAAAAGTTCTGAAACAAGAAAAAATAAAATAAAATAAATAAAACTCTAAAAAAAAAAAAAAAAAGAAGGCCAAAAGGCCCACAAGACAGTCACACCAGCCCCCTGGTTCAGCCCATTCCAGCAGGGAGGTGACCTGGCCTGAAATGGCTTTTTCTTCTTTCTTTCTTTCTTTCTTTCTTGCTTGCTTGCTTGCTTGCTTGCTTGCTTGCTTGCTTGCTTGCTTGCTTCCTTCCTTCCTTCCTTCCTTCCTTCCTTTCTTCCTTCCTTTCTTCCTTCCTTCCTTCCTTCCCTCTCTTCTTTCTTTCTTTCTTTTTCAGTTCTGTGACAATCAAGACTGTGTTTTCTCAGCCAAACGTTCAAAAATGGCTCCTGGAAAAGACTAGAATACATTTGGCTTATTCTTTGAACAATACCAGTGTTAAAAGAGTTCTAATTATGCATCAGGCACAGTGCTGAGGGCTTTACTTGCTGCGTTTCATTTAGGGAAACATTCTATGACTATCTTCATTTCATGCATGACAAGACCAGGCCCCTGAGAATTAAATTTCTCAAGCTCCCAGGATGCTGGCTGGGGACCCAAATCTTAATCCTGGTGTATTTTATTTTTGTTTCTTTACCCTAAGTATTGACATTGCTAGCACCCTGGAGGACTTAAATTCTTTTATAGTAGAAAAATAAAATAGATGTCACTATATTCTTGTTACCCAAAACATACTCTTTCTTTACCTCTTGGTGTCCCAGGTGAGAGATTGGAACATGATGTTCTCTGAGTTATTAGTCACTATTGCCCCTAACAGGCCCAAATGCTGCTTTCCCCGATAGGGTGTAGAACTCATAGAGAGCACATATATAATTGTGTTTTCTGTGTCAGAGGGTGGGTTGTCCTAGTCAGCAGCTCATTAGGAGCCCAGCCAAAGACTTGTTTTGGTTTTAGGTATGAGCAAAGAAATTGCTGGAGACTATTTCTGCTCTGCATCGACCCCTTGCTATGTAGGAACTCAAGTGCCCACCTCAAACACTGCATGCCCCCCTTTTTGTTTGTTTCTTCAAGCTTCTGCTACTGCAAGCAGAAGTCAGAATCTATGACTTTCACTAGATGAAAAGAACAGATTTTTTTCTGGTCTTCCCAGAAACAGAGGAAGTCAACTAGTTCCTTCTTTGGGGCAATACAGAAGCCAAAGAACTTCACTGCTTCTCATCTCAGGGTGGCATAGTCAGCTGCTATCTCTATGCTCTCACAGAAGTTCCCTGGGAGTGCTCTGGCTTTTGCAGGAATTTTAGTACTTTGCCTGCAATTAGTGCATCCTGCCAGCAGGTGGAAGTTGGGAAAGATGGAAATGTTACAGTAGACTCCACCTTGAGCCTATTGCAATGCCACCAAGCTTCATCTTCATTTCCACCCTGTTTTGTATGATTTAGCTAATTGTAAAAAATAATTCATTTATTTCATTTGGGTAAGAAATGCATAGTATTTACCATATTTACTCTTTTTTATGTAGCTGAACAGTGGCAATAATGCATTTATGTGTGGGCAGCTATCATTACCACCCACCTCTAGAATGCTGTTCATCCACCCAGAGTGAAGATGTACCCACATGAAACACCAACTTCCCTTCTCCCAGTTTTTCCCTGGCAACCACCATTCACTCTGACTGAATTTAACTCCTTGAGTACTTCACATTAATGGAATCCAATAGTATTTGTCCTTGTGTGACTGGTTTTATTCACCCTCCTGTCTTTATAGTTTATCTGTGCTATAGCATATGTCAGAATCTTTTCTCTGAGACCAGATGAGGTCCTCTTGTATGTGTCTACTACATTGTACTTATTTCCATCAGTGAGTACATGAATAGTACTGTTAGGAATATGAGGTGACCAGTTTTCTATTACTGCAATAAAATATCTGATATAATTGACTTAGAAAAAGGAAAGAATATTCTACTTTACACCTCATTGTTTCAGAGGTACCTGTTTCGTTGGGTAGGACAGAATACCATGTCAAAGAAAGTTGCAGAAAAAGCCTATTCACCTCATGGTGGACAGGAATAAAAAAGAGAGAGACAAAAAGAGGCTGGAGTCCCAATATACACCTCCAATAACCTAGCTTCCTTTAACTAAATTCCAACTCTTAAAGGTTCTGCCACCTCCCTGTATCACCACTGGAGACCAAGCCTTAGATACATAGGCTTTTGGTGGCCATTCAAGATGCAGACTAGAACAGCATTTGTTCCTGTGCTTGCTTTCAATTTTTTTAAATAATTTTAGTACTTTTAATAAGAAATAACGATGAGACACTTTCAAAACATGTTAGTAAGGCAGCCACAATAATTAATACAATGCATATTGTTTTCTACTTAGTAGTTGTTCAGAGTACAAGATGCAAACATGATAGTTTTTCTAAACACTGTTGGTACAGTGTTTAGAAATATTTCTTCCTATTGAGCTAAGAGAAAATAGTTGTATGCATAGTCCAATATTCCATAATAGTACTGAATTATCAGCAGAACTGGTATAGCTGGAAGCTGTTGACATGAGAATTTTGCAGCTCAGCATGCTTATCTGGCTTTACTTTTTATGCCTCGTGGTTAAACGTTTCTGCTGGATGGTTAAAGCCAAGTTAAAGCAAGAGATATGTAACAAAACAAGTAATTTTTGTATCTGACAAGGTCAGCTAAATCCCCTCAGGGTTTACCTTGAAGCTATGTACAGCATTTTGTAGAACTTTTGTCAGTGCCAGCCATCTGGATGAGTCACAGCCATTGCTTGACCAGTTTGCTGCCTGTGAAAGCCTGAGAGAATGTTTTCTCCCTAGGTGACTCTCCTTAGGCACACTATGCATCTTCAATCCTTTTCCTCTGTGGCCCCATAATCTCCTTGAACATAATCTCCTTTGGGACACTACTGAGTTATAGGGTGTTACAGTACAGGTTTTCATGTATCCTGAGTCCTCATTGACCTTGAAGGGCTAGGACCAAAATATTGGCTAACCTTGTAGCCCTTCTTTTTCTTTAATTTTTTGATCTGCAAACTTAAGTTGTTAACCTTCTAGAAGAGAAGCTTAGTGATACTATTACTCTATATCATAGGTGCTTGAGCTTAATGTCACTGACTTTCTGAATATCAAATGCCTTAGACTTGATGTGGAACTTGTATTTTACATTGATCATTGATATTGTAATAAATTCCTATAGATGCAATAAGGAAAAAAGCAGCTGCACATTTTTACACAGAAATTTAGAAATCTAACCATGTAAAAATTGTAGCAGGTCAATCCTATGGCATTTTTCCTTATCTCTTACTCTCTTTTGTTGTTCTTTTTCAAACAAACATTTACTTGAGAGAGAGTGTAGCAATAATTGAAATGACAGCAGTACACATCTAAAAGAGCAGAATGACAGGCATTCCAAGCATAGTTTTAGTATTACACATTGCTATCCTTGTTGTCAAAAACCTGTTGGAGATTCTTCGGATCATTTTCTAATTCATCCTGTGTGTGTAAGTTTTGCCTCTGCCACTTTCAAATTTTTTAATGGAGTCAGAAGTGGAGGCTTTTGTATAGTCAGAAGTGGAGCTGCTGAGTCACATGGTGATTCTATGCTTAATATTTTTGGGGAAATTCCATAATATTCTCAGCTAAACTTAATACCAAATCAACAAGCATGTATTGAGCATTTGTTATGTTACCATATGAGATAGTATGGCCCATTGGAGCTCCCATACAGAGAAAACTACATATATGTGGAAAAATATAACATGAAGAGTGGCTACCTTGATGCTGCAGCGGTAATAACAGTGCCCTAGAAGGCCCACAGGCCTGGACCTGAGTCTCTGTGAGATGAGCAGGGCATACTCTGAAAGCAGTGTGAAAGGGAGATACTTACTTTGGGTGAATATATGTCCATCCCTGAGTGGATCAGCATTTAAAGAGTATATTAAGGGGTTGAGGAAGTCTTCTGCATACTCCATTTTCTTGGAGGAGTTTTGATCTTTGCAGTGTATCACTTCCTTGGAGGAATTTGATCACCGCATCCCTCTGACCTTCATAGCAGCCACTGTCATGTCCTTAGAGATGCTCTGGTCTTTGCAATTGGCATGGAGGGAAGAGTGAGGCTTGATATATGCCACAGCTGCCATTGCTGCTGTGCTGTTTTTTTTTTTTTTTGTTTTGTTTTTTCTTGGTTGTTGTTGTTGTTGTTGCCTCCATGAACTACCGCCATCTACCTTGGAGCCAGTGGAGTATGGACTAAAACCTCCACTAACTGTGAACTAAATGAACATTTCCTTCCTTCATTTTGGGTGTCGGGTATTTGTACCAGCAACCAGAGAAAAGTAACTGAGACAGAATTTGGTACCGGGAGTGGGGTCATTGCTGTGACTATACCTGACAGTGTGGATCTGAGCTTTTGGGAATGGCTTATGGGAAGAGATAGGAAAGGTTTGCAGAGGTCGTCTACTAGTGAAGAGCTGAAATGCCTTCAGCTCTTCTATATGGGAGATTCTGGTCATAGCTCAGAAGACCAGAATGCTGATAAAAAACCTGCCTGCAAAGCTCAGGCTGAGGAAGTTTCTGCTGAGAAGGACTGCATTGGTTGTTGGACTGTGGGTGATTTGTATTATGGCTTAGAAGAAAATTTGTCAGCATTTTGCTCCTGTCCAAAGACTTTACCTGAACTGAGATTAAGCACAGTGGCATAATCAATCTTGCAAAAAAAAAAAATCTCAAGGCAGTCAAACGCTGAGGCAGTGGCATGGCTATTGTTTGGGGCTTTTAGTAAGGTATATGTTGAGAGTCAAGAGCAAAGATCCCAGAAGGATGGTTTAAATGTTGCAAGCTTGGCCAGAAAGGAAGTACCAGGAAGGCTGTAAACTGCAAAGATAGAGCTGAGATCTCCATTACTGAAGAGGAACAGGAGAATAGAAAAGATGTCCTGGAGGTATCACAAGAGGTGGCAGGTTCTTGCCCTTTGCAACCTCAGAATCACAATGATGAGGGACTTTGCTTTAAGAAAACTGCAGAGCCTTATGTTCCAGAATGGAGGTGGTGACCACACCAGATTCCAGAATGGTGCTGGCATAGAAAATTTGTTTCTCAAGATCAGGGTCAGAGTGCTCAGCAATCCAGGTACTCGACTCCTGTAGCTAAACAAAAACAAAAAGCCTGGCTACTGCTCCAGCTGGCAGCAGCTCTTGGCATTATCAACCTGATGTTGGTTTTAGGTGCATTCTGGATACAGGAGTTCTGAGGCTAAAAAGGCTTCCACCCAGGCTGGCCAGATAGCTCAGCAGACTAAAACACCTGCTTATGCAGAGCGCAGTGGCCAGGATTTGATCCCTGGCATGCTGTGCTGGCCCCACCACTGGGGAGAGCTGAGAGGCGATTGAGACTGGGCATGGTGGAGTGCACCTGTAATCCCAGGGCTTGGGAGGCTGAAAACAGAAAGATCACTATGAGTCTGATCTACAGAGTGAGACCCTGTAGACCCTGTACTAAATACATTTTTTTAAAAACAAAAGGCTTTCACATAGATTCCAGAAGGCCTTGGATGGCAGTGTATAAAAGTATGAGTGGGAAGCCTATCAGTGGAAATCCCAAAAGTTTGGAAAAGCTAGAAACATGGATTGTCTAAAGCTGCAAGGAGAGAGCAAAGCCAGACCCAGAGAAAAGCCATGGGAAATACTACCTGAAGTGTCACAGATGTGGAGCCATGTCAGGTATTTGGAGCTCACAACTCATTACAGGCTGCTTTGGATGTTTAATATGGAACTACAGGACTTATGTTTTCCCTTCTGGATTTTGGACTTGTTTTGGTCCCAGTGGTTTATATCCTGGTGTGTATACCTTCTGGAATGGTAATGCCTATCTTGTGCCTTTGAATGTTGGAAGTGTTTAACTTTTTATTTGTACAGGGCCTTACAGCTAAGAGTTTGCATTAGATCTTGAAGGAGACTTGGGACTTGGAATTTTCAGCATTGCTGAAACTGTTAGGACTTTGTCAACTCTTGCAGATAGACTAAGTGCCTTTTACATAAAGGGACATGCATGAGTCTTTGGGAGTACCCAGGGGCAAAATGTTATGGTTCTTGTGTAATATTAAGTTGGTAGACTTAATAGTGATTCATAAGGATTGTTAAAGCTGTCTTATAATGTCCAAAGTGTGAAGTGTTAATAATGTCTTTGTATCTGGAGACTGGTTTAAAGAAATATATGTATAATTGCCAAGTTGACAAGAGGTGGATTGTGGTGGTTGACACATTGTGTCAACTCAAAAGGCCAGAAGCTTAGTTGGCCTTTCAATAGGATCAGTGACTCCATGCCCTAGGGTGTAGAGAACCTTGTCCTAGGGTGGGAAGGACCTGCCCTTGAGTGACTCAGCATTGAAAGTGTGATATAAAGAGGTTGAACAAGGCTTCTGTGGGCCCTACTTCCTTGGAGGAATTTCAGTCTTCCCAGCCTGCCACTTCCTTGGAGGAACTTGATTTCACAGCCACTCCACTTTGGAGGAGCTCTGATCTTCACAGAAGCCACTGCTACTTCCTTGGAGAAACTCTGGTCTGCATAGTCTGTGTGGAAGGACGGGACTCTTGATAGACACACAGCTGCTGCTCCTCCTCTGCTCTTTGTTGTTTTCTGTGGCCATGAACTGTTGCCATCGGTTTGGAACCAGCAGAGTATGGACTAAAACCTTCACTAACTGTGAGCTAAATAAATCTTCCCTTCTTTCATTTTGGGTGTTGGTTATTTGTGCCAGTAACAAGAGAAGAGTAACTGAGACAATAGTGGAGCCAATCACTTCCTTCACAGAGGAGGGGAACAGCCCCAAACAACCTGGTGTCACATGCTACTGATAAGGCCTGGTCTATTCTAATCATGTTTTCCTGAGTCCACCTGCAAGGTAGGCAGCTCTTACCAGCGGCCCCAAGAGCAGTGATGGCTCAGAGAGAGAGAGAGAGCAGTGAGCTTAACTGGAACAGGCATCTGCATCCAGGAAAGCCTTGGCTAAGACCAGTAAGATCTAATGGGCTGGACAGAGATGAAGACCAGATGTTCCTCATTCTCAGAGACTCCAGAAGACTATGGTAGCTCCAGTTCTCAAGTGGCATTAAAGGAAAGATGATGTATTTCCAACTAGCTGACTCCTGCTCACCCAAACCTCAGATTCCTCAACTACAATAACCAGACTTTAATAACCAGAAGCCTATAGGCTTTGGCACCCCACCTGATGGGGCCTTCTGAATCACCAGGGGAAATGAGTTCCAATTTGTTCTTTGCACTTAATTGTATTTTATTATGTTTGATTGTCCTGAATTTGGGTCACTTATAATGTGGTCATGATTCTTCAACTCTTCAAGCTGTGCTGTCGCCAGTTCCCTGACTGGTTCCTATAAAAGGAGAGAAGAGGAAGCTGGGAGTGAGACTCTAGAAAGTCTGGAGAACAGCAGCTGTGTGGTAAATGAGCAAAGCTGAGTGTGGGTGCCACTAATCTGTATCTCATTTCACCATGCTGTGGCCAGCATCATGCACGGAGGAGGAGCTTGGCCGTTCCCCCACCTGCCTCATGCATCCCTTGAAGGGGAGGCACTGTTTGGCTTTGGATTGACATCCAAGTAGGGATTTGGATGTCAATGGAGTAACTCAGCCATCAACTTTCTGCTCAGCAGCACCACTGGGTGCAGGCAAATCTCCTGCTACCCAGGAGGCTCCGACCCACCTCTAGAAAATGATTCACTCATTCCGTGACTGGAGATTCTAGCATCTCTCAGGAGCAACACACAATCTGATGTCCCTCATCCTCAGGCAGTGTGCTCCTGATACCTCAGCCTTTCCCAAGCAAAACGTCCTTTCCTTCAAGTACATCAGACAGTGACTCATTTTCTGTGATCAAGTTAAGCCAAACACAAGCAGGTCCAGGGTTTAAAAAAAAAAAAACAAAAAAACAAAAACCCTGAGCTTCTAGAGAAGCAAGGTATGAGGCAGAAAGGAAGATGGGGAAATGGAAAGGGTAGGGTTGTATGCTGGCTGTTGCAGCCACACAAAGACACTGAGCATGGTGTGGAGAACCACTAAGACTGCTTCAAAGCTCAGAGGTATCTAAGGACACCTGAATACATGACCCTGCTTTTCTAGCACAGGCACACAGTGGAATAGAGTTATGTAACTATGATGTAGGTCAGTTAGACACGCATGTGCTGGTTATGGCACTATGTAAGAATGTAAATATGAGACAACAACTTGTATAAGGATTACACAATAAAGACAGGCAGGTCTTGGGCTCTTGGACTCTGATCCGTTGCATGCTCCCTGTTGTTGTTGCTTATGTCTTTCACGTGGTTTTTGTTTGTTTGTTTGTTTGTTTTGTTTTTTTAAGGAACAAATGGAGGTTATGAGCAGAGCATATTTATTGAGGGAAAGAAAACTCCTGTCTGAGAGAGGGACAGGAGGGTGGCCCCTGAGTGGGTGGTCCCCCTTACATATGTTTTTAATCATGGGACCTCACCTGTGAAAATCTCCCCTGGGCACCCTGAGTGGGCAGACACATGGGAACATGTGATGTATCTCTGTGCTGAACCACAGTCACACAAATGACACAGGGACTTCTCAGAAAGCTTCTGGAATCAGAATCCCTCCTGACTATGGCTAGGCTGTGGCTTTCAGATTGCCTACTTATCTCTATAGCCACAAGTGCTTGGCACCAGGGAGGACACAGATGTGCTTGGCAATGCATCAGTTATCAGCAAACCCTTGTTATCATCTAAAGGGAAGTGCACTGCTTCTTAGCCTTTGATTAATGTCTAGTGTAAAGAGAGATGGAACATATACAGTATCTGGTAATCTAAACAGCTAATTTGAAGACAACACAATACAATGCAGCAAACATTGTTGAATTTGTATTATTTTGTTTAGTGAAATTTGGTATCATTTCTATTTTTTTAATTATTTTGTATTCTTATTCTTATTGTATTTTAGGGAAGGATCTACAAGGTGTTCAGGGTCTCACTACTAGATTGGGCTCAGTCATTCTCTTGTTTACAGCTTCCCAAGAACTGGGGTTACAGGCACGCGCCCCCACACCCAGTTTCAATTGCTGTCTCAGCATGCCCCAGGGGTGGGGTTGGCAAGGCAGGCCCAGGCCTCTAAGCCCTGGCCCCTGGGCCTGCTTGTAAGTGCTTTAATCTGCTGAGCTATTTGGCTGGCCCTATTATTTTGTATTCTCTTTAAAAAATAAAAATAAAAAAAGAGAGATGGAGAGACATCATGGTTACCTTCCCAGACATTTTTCTCTTCCTGCTGACAGAATCTGCTTGTGAAGGGATGGAGTGGTGTGGTGGATTAACAAATGGTCAACTTGTAATCCTCAAATCAGCATGGTTCTGGGTGTGGGGTGGTCACCTGGGATTCTGGGTGTGGCTGGCCCTCAGCTGCATTTTTTGGGTCTCTAGTGCATGAAAAGATCGCTTGCACTCTTCTGCATTTGACTCTTTGGATGATATTATAAAATAAACCTATAAATTTAATGATTTCTATTAAATTTATTCCCTTGTAAGCCCTGACTATAACAAAATTTGGTACCAGGAGAGTGGGACCATTGCAGTAATGTTGCCTGGCCATGTGGTTTAAGAGCCAGGGGAAGTAATTTGGAAAGCTTTTGAAAGGCTGGCGGAGGAGGCAGCCCTTGAATGCTGGAAATTATATTAAAGACTGATCAGAGCCTGGAAAATCAGAGTACTGATGGAAATGCTGCCAGTTAAAATGAGGGTCAGGAGGGTTCTATTGAGAAGGACTGCACTAGTTGCTGGATCCCAGGTGGTGTGCATTGTGCTTTGGCAGGGAGCTGCTCTGTGTTTTGCTTGTGCTAAGAGACGCTGCCTGGGTGGTAGAAAAATTTCAGTGCAGTCGCTTTTTGGGACAGTGGCATGGTCACTGTTGAAGGCTTTTGGCCAGATCTGTGATGGAAATTAGGAGCAAAGAACTAGCAGGGTAATTTGAAGCATATGGCCAGAGGGAAGGCTTCAGTGGAGCTGTGGGTTGCAAGGATGAAACAGAGGAGAACCCTGTTGTTGAGAAGGAACAGGACAATAAAAGAATGACCTAAGGCCTTTCACCAGAAGGGAAGAGTGTATTTGAGATGCAGGAGATCTCTTAGGGGCATTTCTTAGTGTTGCTATGCCCTGTTGTTAAAAGTTAATGTTCAATCCCTGGTGTGTCCCACACACACACACACAAATTTAATGGGGCCTTGCTGGCCCCACCCCAGGGTGCTTTGAGATGATGATTGAGAGTGGGCCTGGTGGTGCATACCTGTAATCCCAGCTCTTGGGAGGCTGAAAAACAGATCATTACAAGTCTGTGTTGAGACCCTGTAGACCCTATAGTAAATATGTATTTTTAAAGTTAATGGGAAGCAAAGATTGTGATTATAATATTTCTCTTAATATGCTTTTAGTGTAGGGCCAGCCAAACAGCTCAGTGGATTAAAGTGACTGCCAGCAGGGACAGGAGCCAGGGTTCGATCCCCAGGCCTGCTTTGCTGGCCCTACCCCTGGTGCATGCTGAGGCAGCAATTGAGACTGGACATGGTGACACATGTCTGTAATCCCAGCTCTAAGGAGGCTGTAAACAGGCAGATCACTATGAGTCTGGTCTAGTAGTGAGACCTTGAACACCCTGTAGACCCTTCCCCTAAAAAAAAAAAAAAAAATTAGGGTAGTTTTAGATACATGTTTATAATCACATTATTTAGCCAAAGTAGTGTGGTTTTATAACCTCAGATTTTGAGCACTCTTTGAATAATTTGCTTTCAGTGTGGAAATGAATGCAGTGAGAATGGTATACATATATTTGGTATATTAATGCAAATCTGAATAGAAAAAGATGTTAACTTTTTATAAGTCTGTCACTGGAGACTATGGTTTAAGGAAATACATGTCATTATCCAGTTGACAGGGAAGATTGTGGCGGATGAACTAATGATCAGTTTGTAACACCGACCTGAACTGAACCAGGGCGGTGCTGGGTGCAGATGGTCCACCTGAGGATTGTTGCCAACAGCATAGAAAGGTGAACTGGAGGGGAAGATGGTACGCTATTGATTCTTCTGGAGAAAGTTGTCATGCTAGTTTTTCTGATAAGAATTTAGCTATTCACATCACTGGTGGGACTCAGGTTCTCACTGTCACTAAGATTGACTGTGGTTCTCCTTTGGAGAGCTCTGGTCCTTGCCTTGAGCATCACTTTCTGGCTCCAGTCTGCTGCCACGGATCCTTCATCCTGCTGGTGCAGACTTTCTAGCTTCCACCACTAACCTTTGGGCCTTCCCAGTGCAGATCCTTGGTACAGACTTACATGGGCCACTGTTGTGAGCTCCGGACCTCTAGGGGGATTTGTGAGGGGCATTGCCATCAGATCTAGGTCTTCAGCTAGACTCACTGCTGTGGGATCCAGCCCTCAGCTGTATTCTTTGGGTCTCTAGTATGTGGACAGATCTCCCTCATTCTTTTTGCACTTGACTCTTTAGGTGACTACTATAAAATAATTCTATAACTTGTGTGCCCTATATTAAATTTATTTCCTTGTGAGCCCTGACTACAGTAAGTAGAGATAGATTTAGAGATGGTAGATGAGTCTTGGAGTGAGTGTGAGACCCAGTGCTGAATGATGGCGATGAGGAGAGGGCTTCTGGGAAAGACTTGGGGTGACTGCCATCACCCCTGTCTCCTGCCTTTGAAGATGAATTATGGCTTACAGCCACAGTAGCCATCTTACATCTAAGGGGCAACAATCTTACAGTCCAGTGAGCAACACCATGGAAATGTTGGAAAGGAAGAAAGCAAATAATACTGTACTCTTTACTCCACTCTGGAGTTGAGTGTTTCTAGCTGACAGCCTTTCAGCTTCTCACAGTGCGAGGGACAAACCTTTAGCTACTATTTTTTTAAATTTTATTTTATTTTTCTTACACCTCATTTATTTATTTGTGTTCTGGTCGGCTCAGCCTGCTGTGGGGTGGGGTGGCGCAGCATGTGGTGCCAGGGATGGAGCAGCAGTCCCAGTGCTTTCCTGAACTTTCCTAGGCAGGCGCTTTAGACTGCTGAGCCATCTCGCTGGCCCCTTTAGCTACTATTGAGGCACGTTTGGATGGTTTTGTTACTTTAGCTAACAGCATTCCTGACTGTTCCATTGGGAGACCAGGGAATATAAAAAGAGGGGAGAGGAGAATTAAGTTCAATTTGAGTGGATTAGCAGGAGGGAAGAGAAGAATTAGACTTAGACCTGAATAATATGATTTATATGTGAGAGCATTCTGAGAGAAGAAGAAATTGTCTATGTAGTGATAATGATACCAGTGTGAGGGACTGAGGAGACGGCTCAGTGGCAGAGCACTTGTCTCACAGGCTCAAGGCCTGAGTTCCACCTTCAGCAGTGAAAACAACAACAGTATAATTTATTTAGCATCTGCTGTGACCCAAGTGGTGCTCTAATAACTCTGCACATATACTGACTCGGACATGTTCCTCATAGCAGGCCAGCAAGAGGTCTTATCATCACATTCATTGTGCAGAGAAAAAAGAAAGGACTTCAGAGAGGTTAAGTAATATTTCTCCTTAGTGGAAGAAGTGTGATTCAAACACCATCCTAATTCAGAATCTGTCCTTACACCCACTTCTTTATCTTCTAACTGAGATGCTCCTCAGAAAAGTTACTTCTACCTGGAGAGTAGAAGGAAGAATGGTGGCCAGAGGGACAAAAGTTTGAGGGAAAGGAAGGCAGAAGAGAATCAGTCTTTGTGGCAGAGACAGCAGGGCTAGTCGAGGTGAAGAGCAAAGAGAAAGCACTGGGAATAATGCAAACACATGGCTGTTCAGCCCTTTCCTCAAGAGCACAGAATTGGCTATGAGCTAACTACCCTCCAGAAAATAGTATGTGAGTGAAGATAGTCAGTTTTCTGCCACTGTAACAGATGCCTGAGTTCATCAATTTATAAAGAAGAAAGTTTTAACTGGTGTCATGATTTCAGTAGTTTCAATCTATGAATCTGGGATCCTTTTTATGATCTGAATCTTAACTGTCCTCCAAAGGCTGTTATATTAAAGACTTGGTCACCACTCTACCTTGCTGTTTGGAGGTGGTGGAATCTTTAGGAGGTGAAGCCTAATGGAAGAAAGTTAGGTCCCTGAGACCCCCTTGGATGACCTGCCCTCTGCTTTCCAGCTGTCATAAAGTTTTCTCTATCATGCGACTTTTCCAGGGTGTTCTTTTATCACAGGCCCCAAGTGACATGATCAAGTGATCATGGACTGAAACTTCTGACACCATGACCCAAAATCAACCTTTCCTCTTAGGAACTGGTTTTTCTCAGTGACAGAAGGCTCACTGACACAGCCCTGTTGCTTTGGTGCCCATGGCAGGGCAGCACATCCTGATGGGGAGTGAAGGGTGAGGTAAGCTTCTCCCCTCATGGTGGCCAGGGAGCAGAGAGACAGCAAGGAGGAAGAGACTGGGGCTCTAGTGCCCCTTAAGCCTCCCTCCCCATGACCTCGCTTTGTCCCACTCCAGTGGCAGTGAGCCTTTTAGAGATGAGTGCCTGAACTGTAACCCAAACCCACTTATTTAACCACAAAGTGTCCACACTGCAATTAAACCTGAATACTGTGGTTTTAGTTTTAAGAAAAAACAACTCCCACATTAACATCTTCTGTCTTAAAAGTCAATAACATTTGTGCCATAGGTTCACCACTGCCACACTCACCCCTGCCACTTCATGGCTCTAATACCTCTCAATTGTATCGTGCAGGAACTAAGCCTTCAGCAGGCCCTTCAGGGACAGTCAGATCCAAATCATAGCAGTGTCTTCGTGCTGCTCTGGGGATAATGTAGGGATAGGGAATGAGTGCCTGTTGCTACTCCCATGCACCTAAGAACTGTGGGAACAGAATCAAGAAACTGAAATGACAAGTGCCTATGAGTTGGGCCCAGGGAGAAAGGGAATGGTCATCCCATAGCATTATGTTTTTGAATCAGGAAAATGTGCTACATTGGTCTTTTTTTGGGGGGGGGGTACTGGGGATTGAACTCAGATTCTTGCTCTTGCCAGGCAGGTGCTTATGCCACTGAACTATCTCCTCAGCCCAATGCGCCACATTGGGAAAAGCAATAACCCATGATTAGAGGTAGACAGCACAAGGGGGCGGGGCTAGGGTGGAGAATCCTCCCCAAAGCCAGCAGATAGAGCATGCAGTAGGAAGTATGTGAGAGGATAAGGAGAGGCCAAGGCAGGAGACGGGAGCAGCAGCAGGAAGAGAATGGGGGTCCCCACCAAGAGCCTGGCTTTGTCCTGAGAGTGGTGGGGAGCCAGAACACACTAAAAGTATGTATGCCATTAGTGGTGGTACACCCATATAATCCCAGCCACTTGGGAGTCTGAGATAGGAAGATCACAAGTTTGAGCCCAGCCTGGGCAACTTAGCAAGCCTGCTCTCAGAATAAAGTGGCCGGGCATGTAACTCAGTGGTAAAGTGCCTGTAGATTCAATCCTTAGCAATACAGAAATAAAATCTTTTTTTTTTTTCATTAGAGGTAACTCAGTGGTAAAGTGCCTGTAGATTCAATCCTTAGCAATACAGAAATATAATCTTTTTTTTTTTAATTAGAGGAAATTTCAACATATTTAAAAGTTTAAAAAAGCATAGTGATCCTCCATGTGCCCATGGCTGCACTTCAATAATTACCCTACAAAGACTGTGCAGGGCCCACTGGAAACTCATTACCCAGCAACCAGGCCTGGCACATGAGTGAGACCACCCTGGGCCCACCTGAAACTCCAGAAACTCACTCATTTGACCCAGCAACCAGGCCCAGCATGTGAAGTAGACCACTCTGGGCCCACAGGAACTCATTTGACCCAGCAACAAAGCCTGGCATGTGAGTGGAACCTCATCCACCACACAAGCCCAGTGTGGAAAACTGCCGCAGAACTCCCTGGAGAGAGACTAGAGACAAGACTCATCCAGCTGATCCAGGAGCAGAACATCATGCCAGAGTGGCACAGCAGGTTTGCCTCCAAGGGCTGCAGGAGGAACAAGTGGGGCTCAGCAGCCAGACCCAAGTCACACCCACCTGAACAAGTTGGAACTTGGTAGATCTGGGCCTGGTGCTAAAGTAAGAACTCTCCCAAAGGTCAGAAGGCAGAGCTATACAAAATGACAAAGAGAAGGAGCAAAATGTGCTCTCAGGCCCCAAGCCCACCCAGAACAAATGCAGGAGATAATAGTATAGAAGAAATTGGAAATCACACACCTGAAATCTCTGAAGTAATAGCATTCAAAGTAAAGAAATAACTGCAGACAGGTATAGAGGAAATCAGATCATAAATAATTTCTGAAGTAAAAAATGAAATAATACCTATAATAAAAGAAGTACTACATGCTTCTAAAGAAGACACTGATAAAAAAAAAAGTAAAGGAGAATAGAAAAATGATGGAATCCTTGAATGAACAATATAGGAGAGTAATAGAATGTATGAAGCAGATTCAAAGTGTTACACAGGATCTTAAAGCCTCAATCACTAGCTGGCACAACCATTTCAATGAAAGTGAAAATAGATTTTTAGACATTAAAGACACCATTGCAGCTAGTGAAGAAGTAAAAAAAGATCTCTTAATAACAACTAGGATGTAAGAAAAAGTAATTCAACTTCTGCAAGATGATGCAAAAATGAACAAAGTGAGACTAATAAGCATCAATGAGAAAGAAGGAGTTGGTACAAATGATACAAAAAGAATATGGGCAGAAGTAATAGCAGAAAACTTCCCAAATATGGGGAAACAATCTGACATTCAGATAATCAAGACACATAGAATGCCAAATAACATGAACCCAATTAAAACCAGAACATATAATAACATCAACTCAATTAAAACCAGACATGTAATAATCAAGATCCCAGAAATTCAGCACAGGTAGAGAAAAGAAACAGATCACATTTAAAGGAAAACTCTTTAGAATAACAGCAGATTTCTCTTTACAAACCATCAAGTCAAGAAGAGCATGGAGCAAAGTACTTCAAGTCTTTTTTTTTTTTTTTTGAGACAGGGTCTCACTATGCAGTTCAGGCTGGCCTTAAACTCACTTTTGTAGCCCAGGCTGGTCTCACACTCACAGCAATCCTCCTGCCTCACCCTCCCAAGTGCTGGGATTACAGGAGTGCACCACCACACCTGGCTAATACTTCAAGTCTTGCAAGAAAACAAATTCCAACCCAGACTGCTATACCCTGCAAAAAAAACTCTCTTTCAAGTTCAATGGAGAAGTGAGACACTTCCAGGACAAAGAACGACTAAAGAACTTAATGATGACAAAGCCAACCTTGCATAGTTTACTAAAAGATATTCTAAAGAGGGATCAACATGACCACAACTCCATGAAGGAGAATGGAAAGAATTCACCAAATAGGGCATACAGTTAAACACAGGAGAAAAAGAAGTATACAGTAAGAAAGAAAGAAAGAAAGAAAGAAAGAAAGAAGAAAGAAAGAATCGTAGAACCTATAGAAGGCACCAACTCAGCCTGCCCTTTGGCTTTACATGGCTAGCCTCAAAAAACTGTGAGAAAATAAGGATTTGGTTTTTAAGTCACAAAATAATAATAATAATAATAATAATAATAATAATAATAATAATAATAGCTTCCGGGACCGGAAGCGTGGGGCCTGCAAGGATGGCGGCAGCGAAGGTGAAGCAGGACATGCCCCGCCAGGGGGTACGGCCCCATCGACTACAAGCGGAACCTGCCATGCCGAGGACAGTCGGGCTACAGCATGTTCGCCTTGGGCATCGGAACTTTGGTCTATGGGTACTGGAGCATGATGAAGTGGAATCGTGAGCGCAGGGTACTGCAGATGTTGCGGGAGAACCTGGAGGAGGAGGCCATCATCATGAAGGACGTGCCCGGCTGGAAGGTGGGTGAGGGAAGGGAGGGAGGAGCTAGGGAGGAGCTAGGGAGGGAGACATGCCCTTTCAGGTCACAGCCCCCTTACTGGATCACCTCGAGGCAGGTCCCACCTTTTTTTTTTTTTTTTTGAGACAGGGTCTCACTATGCAGTTCAGGCTGGCCTTGAGCTCACCTTTGTAGCCCATGTAGCTCCATGTTCAACACCACGTGCTGGGTGCCCCCAGGCATCGGTGAGCTGTACGCCTTCCGCACGCCCGAGGAAATCTTCAACGCCTGCTAGGGCTTCACGTGTTTCTCGTCGTAGGGCGCCCGCACAGGGAATAAACACACATGCCCACCACCCCCCCAAAAAAATAATAATAATAACAACCTGCAAATAATGACTACTAATTCATTTATTTCTCTTCCCTCACAAAAAAATAGGTTTCTTAAAAGCAGATCCAAGACATTAAAAAATTATATCAATAAACACTTCCAAACACACCTCTATTGAATCTTTTTTATTTTGCTTTTATTTGCTTTTTGAGATAGGGTTTCGTTATGTACTTCAGGCTGTTATTGAATTCACTGTGTAACTCAGCCTGGCCTTGAACTCACAGAGATCTGCTTGCTGCAGCCTCCTGAGGGCTAGGATTCCAGGCATGTGCTACCATGTCTGGCATGAGTTAATTTTTAACCATAGCATAAAATCATAATCACACCTCTACAAAATTCTAGTAATTTCTGAAACATAGTGCTGTGGGATGACAATCCCCTTTCTCCCTGTGCCAACTCATAGGCAATTGTCATTTCAGTTTCTTGATTCTGTTTCCACAGTTCTTAGGTACATGGGAGTAGAAACACTAGACAGTGTTTTCCAGTTGGTGTGTTCAGCCCAGATGGCCCCAAGTCACCCGAGGTGGGTGTAGCTCTGAAGCTCCTTTGTCCTCGCACTCTTTGCAAACAAGCCAGGGTGGTCTGACCTGCAAGGACTGTGTTCTGCTTTCTTCTGTGCTCTGTAACAGGAGATCCAGAGACATGACCCTGACCCCATCCAGGGTCACTTTTTGGTCTTTTCTCTTTGGCAAGATGATTTCACAGATGGTGCCAGAACCTCCCTGTGGAGCAGCCTTGAAGCCAGTACCCTGGCTGCCTCTCTGCAGTGTGAGCTTGGTCAGTGTTGCCCATGTTGCCAGCACCCAGTCTTGGTCAGAAGAGAGCCACGAACAGATGTGGATTTCAGTGGGTCACAGGCTTCACTGTGAGGAACTCAGTCTCTTTACCCTCATTATTCAGGGCAAAGAACAGGGTTATCCTTTAAGGCCTGGCCTGATGATGTGGCTGTGGGACTAAAAGAGGACACATTTGTCCTACAAAGGAGATAGAAGAGAGCCAGAGATATAATCAAGACCGATGTGTATAGCATCTGGGTAGCCAGAGCTGGCCCTCAGAGAAGAAGCCAGGAATGAGGGACAGATGTAGGAGGCATCAGGGTAGCTTGAGGCTGATGCTCCACATCTTGATCACTTTCCCCCTCACTGAGACACAATATATAACATCTAAAACTTGAAGGAAGAGAGTTTTATTTTGGCTCATTTTTGCAGCCCATAGTAGGCCAGCTCTAAGGCAGAAAGAG
>PVJA010010917.1:0-56125 GCA_004027025.1 Myocastor coypus
CTTCTCCTTCTCCTTCTTCTTCTTCTTCTTCTTCTTCTTCTTCTTCTTCTTCTTCTTCTTCTTCTTCTTCTTCTTTCCTTTCCTTTCCTTTTCTTTTTTTTTTCTTCTTAACAACATCAATAGGGTGGTGGGTCATGCCCACACACTGTGTTCTGTAAAACTATTGGGAGGACAATATGCAATGTGTCAACTTTTAAAATAAGAAAGGGGAAAAGGAAGAAAAAGTAATGTTGATTGAATGTGTGAATGTTTAATTGTTTGATCAATCTTATGTACCTATATGTATTAATCTAAAGTGATCTGATGATGAAAATATGTAATATAACCATTGTTAAAATTTTTTTTGTCTTATTGAGACAGGGTCTCGCTATGCAGTTGAGGCTGGCCTTGAGCTCACTTTTGTAGCCCAGGCTGGTCTTGAACTCACACCAATCCTTGCATCGCTCCTCCTGCCTCAGCCTCCCAAGTGCTGGGATTACAGGCGTACGCCACCACGCCCGGCAACCATTGTTAAATTTATACAATAAAAATATTAAATAAAAAAAGCTGTTAGTGGGAAGAAACAAATCCCCTATAAAGGAAAACCCATCAAAATTACAGTAGCCTTATCTACAAAAACCCTTAAGTAAAGGACACCTTGGAATTAAGTATTCTAAGATTTAACAGAAAATAACTTCAACCCAGATTGATGCTACCTGAAATATCTAACGCCTTTCAGAATTTTAATGGAGAAACAATATATTTCCATTAAAAAGCACAACTGAAGGAATTCATGACTATCCGAAAGTAGCTTTATAATGTACTGTAGAGAGAGACAACAATGTACACAAATCCAGAAACACCAATACAAAAACGGCACGAGGCCGCAAATAAACAGAGGGAGAAGACAAGGAACCAACAGCAGATAATAATATGACAGGGATATAGGAATACATTCAGCTAGTATGCTGAGCTGTAAAAGGCTCAAGTCAACAGCTTCCAACATTGTCAGTTGTCATTGCTGATAACCCACTACTATTAAGGAATACTGGACTATGTATACAGCTACTTTCTGTTAGTTGAACGAGAAAAAATATTTGTACCAATAGTGTTTAGAAAAGTCATTATGTGTGCATCTTGTACTTGGAACAACTACTATGAAGACAACAATGTGCATTGTTTTAACTATCATGGTGTCCTACTAATGTGCTGTGAAGCTGTCTCATTGTTATTTCTTATTTAAAATAATAAAAAAAAAGAATAGATGGTCTTAGTTTACAATAAAAATGGCTGAAAATTTTAAAAAAGGAATAGACTGTGGCACTCTAAGAATGAGACAACAGAGGCAGATGCTTAAAAAGAAAAAAAGAGCGCTTTATTTTAGCTGGTACCCAGCGGCGGTCTCAGTGCAAGTGCACAGAGAGGCGCGCCAAGGAGAAGGTGTGTAGGGATTATATAGAAGCAAGCAGTGGTACAGAAGCCAATCGCAGTCATTAGTAGGGTAAAAATTTTTTTGATTGGTGGGTTTACAGAACAAGGGGCATGAGGATCTATAATCTGATTGGAGGATACACGTTATACTGAAGCAAGTGGTACTACAGAAGCCAACAGCAATCGTTATAGAGTTGACCTTTTCCTCGATTAGTGGAATTAACAAGGGGGTGTGATAACTTGTAACTTGATTGGACGACACAGGCTGTTGGGCTGTACTAAACGCAAGGGGGTCAATGTGTGATTGGCATCACAATGGGGAGGCAGAAACTTACGGTCGTATGATTGACATCACAATGAGAAATAGACACTCATGGAAACAGTGATCGTGGAAACTGAAACAACTTAGTTTCGGCGCATACAGAACAGTAACATGGCGGAGGTGACCTAAAATGGAGTTAGTTATGTCAGGCTACAACATAAACGTGTGGAAAGGATCAACAAACAGAACCAACAATATGCTGCATAAAAGAAACAAATTAACTCAAAAAGAAGTTCATAGAGTGAAAGCCAAACATGAAAAACTATATTCCACGCAATAGGAATCAAGAAAAAAGCAGGAGTAGCTATTCTATCTGTAAACATTGTGAACTTCAAGCCACGACTGATTGGAAGAAAAAAAAGGTCACTATATTGTTAAGGTAAAACTCCAAGAAAAATTGACAGTCCTTAATATATGTGCACCAAATACAGGAGCACCTAGCTGTACAAGACAAATTTTAGCAGACATGAAAAATAAAATAAATACTAACACAAGTGTAATGGGGGACCTTAACACTCTGTTGTCACAAATACAACTAGATAAAAAATAATAAATATTAGATCTGAATCAAACCTGTGAACAAGGAGACTTAACAGATGTCTATAATGTGCTACATCCTGCAACATCAGAGTACACAATTTTCTTAGCTGCACTTGGGGCACTTTCTGAAATAGACCATATATACTAGCTCATAAAACATTCTTAAGTAAATGTAAAGTAGTTGAAATCATTCCATGCAAATTATCTGACCATAATGCAATGAAATTGGAAATAAACAGGAAATTAAAGCACAAAAGAGTCCATAATACATGTAAATTAAATATCATCTTATTGAACAGCAAATGGATCATAGTTGAAATTGAAGAAGCAGTTAAAGTTGTTACAAATCAATGGTAAAACTTATATAACTTTTTTTTGGTCTTTTTGAGACAGGGCCTTGTTATGCAGTTGAGGCTGGCCTTGAGCTTACTTTTGTAGCCCAGGCTGGTCTCGAACTCGCAACAATCCTCCTGCCTCAGCCTCCTGAGTGCTGGGATTACAGGCATGTGCCACCACACCCGGCAAGCTTATATAACTTAATAGACCTTATGGGACACAATGAAAGCAGTTCTCTGAAGGAAGTTTAGGGAACTGAATTCCCACACAAAAAAAGCTGAAATAAAAAATGTATTGTTGAAGCTCATGGTTTTAGAGAATGAATAACAAGTTTAATCCAAACTGCATATGACATAGGAAATTATAACAATTAGAGTGAAAGTTGATCGGACTACAACTAAGAAAACATACTATCAATGAATTGAAGGCTTCATTCTATAAAAGATTACATAAAGTAAACACTTGGTCAAAATCATCAAAAAAGAAAAGAAATACCTCAAGTCCATGAAATTAGGAATGAAAAGTATGAGATCAGAACAGATTCTGCAGAAATCCATAAGATCATCAATTACTATTTCTAGTAGGTATATTCTAAGAAGTTGGAAAATATAGAAGACATGGACAGATTATTAGATACATATGAACTACAGAGACTGAATCAAGAAGATACAAAAGTTCCAAATGACTCAGTGTTATCCAAGGAAATCGAGGTAGTTTAAAAACTATCAACAAAGAAAAGCCCAGTTTGTGATGGATACACAGATGAGTTCTACAAGAAATTTACAGATCTAATGCCACTATTTATACTACTCTTTGATGAAATCAAAAGGGAACTGGTACACCCAATCTTATTCTGGAAAGGCAGTATTACACTGATAGCCTAATGTAAGAAAAAACCAACTGAAAAAGAAAAATACAGGCCAATCTCCTTAGGGAACATTGGTGCATAAATCAATAAAATATTGGCAAACAAGGCAGGAAATACACAACAAGATTATACACCACCACCAAGGATTCATCCCAAGGATGCAGGGATAGTTCAACACATGCAAATAAATATTTGCAATATACCATATCAACAGAGCCAAAGATAAATATCACAGGGACATCTCAAAAGATGTAGGAAAAGCATTTGAAAATGTCCAACATCCATTCGTGATAAAATCTGTACAGAATATTGTATAATATTGTATAAATGTTCTTGAACTCATTCTAATAAAAGCCATCTATGAGGCCAGTGAGATAGCTTAGTGGACTAAGTGCCTGCTTAGGCAAGTGCCGTTACTTGGGTTTGATTGCCAGTACCACATGCTGTGCTGGCCCAGCCCCCAGGTGTGCTGAGCCAGCCCCCAAGACCAAGAATGGGTGTGGTGGCACATGCCTGTTATTCCAGTGCTGGGAAAGCTGAAAACAGGAAGATCATTGACTCTGAGCTGCATAGTGAGACCCTGTACAAAATACATAAAAAGCCATCTACAGCAAAGCAACAGCCAACCGTATAGTAAATGGCCCAAAACTGATACTTTCACTTTAAAATCAGAGCTAAAGCAAGGATATCCACTATCACCATTCCTATTTAATATATCTCTAGAAATATTAGCCAGAACAATCAGACAAGAGAAAGAAATCAACAGAATATGGGTAAGTGAAATTACAATCATTTGCAGATAACATGATATTCTATATAAAAAATTCCCAAAATTTTACCAAAAGGCCTTTAGATGTAACATGTAGTTATATATATATATA
Organism: Myocastor coypus; assembly: GCA_004027025.1. Lineage (NCBI taxonomy): Eukaryota > Metazoa > Chordata > Mammalia > Rodentia > Myocastoridae > Myocastor > Myocastor coypus. The sequence goes on from PVJA010010917.1 coordinate 4,358, forward strand.
TATATATATATATATATATATATATATATATATGTATATATATATATATATATATATACTCTGGAAGAAAGATAACCTCTTTAATAAGGGCTGGGGAGATAGGTCAGTAGAATAAGCACCTGCCTGACAAGTGCAAGGTCCTGAGTTCAATTCCCAGTAGTCCCCCTCCCCTGCAAAAAAAACCCAAAAACCAAAATAAATGCCAGAAAACGTGGCTTTCCACACACTGAGAACTAAAACTAGACCCATGTCTATAACCATGCACTAAAATCAAAATGAATCAGAGAGCTAAATTATATTAAAACGGGAACACTAAATCTACTGGAAGACAAATAGGCATAAGCACTAAAAACAAAGGAGTAGACAGAGAGCTCATGAACAAAACCCAAACTACATGGGAAATACTTTAAAGAATCAAAAGCTAGGATCTCATCTTAAAAAGTTTTGCACATTGGGCTGGTAAGATAGCTCAGTGGACTAAAGTGATGCTTAGGTAAGTTTAGGCAAGTGTGCATGGACTGCGGTTTGATCCCCAGCACCACATGCTGCATCAGCCCTGCCCCTGGGGTGGGATGAGCAGGACAGAGTAGGGGTGTAGTGGTGCACACCTATAATCCCATTGCTGGGGAGCCAGAAAGCAGAAGGAGCATCACAGGTCCAAGCTGTGTAGTGAGGCTCTGAAACAACCAAACACGTTTTCTAAAAAAAAGTTTGCATATCAAACAAATCACAGGGCCAGCAAGATAGCTCAGTGGTCTAAAGCACCTGCTTAGGCAAGCTTAAGCAACTGCAGGGACCGTGTTTCAATCACTGGCACCACATGCTGTGCCAGCCCCACCCCCAGGGCAGGCTGAACCAGCCATAACATTAAAAAAAGAAATCACAGGGGGCTTGCGACTTAGCTCAGTTGTTTAAGCAACTGCTCAGGCACAAGCAGTCAGGCACAGGGACTGGAGTTCGACCCCCAGCTCCACAAGCCTTACCTAACCTGCCTGTAAGACAGCCCAAAACAGCCCCCACCAAAAAAATCTTTCTTGGGGCTTGTGGGTTAGCTCAGTGGTTTAAACGCCTGCACAATCCCAGTCAGGCACAGGGGACAGCAATTCAATCCCCAGACTCACCCTTGAGACAACCTGAAGGGGGGGAATCCTTCTCAAAAAAAGTCACAAATTCAGAACCCAAACTTGAAAGACCAATCCAAAAAAGGGAATAAAATAGGCAAATATATATATATATATATATATATATATATATATATATATATATATTTAAAAATGTTAAACGTTATTGCTTGTTTGAGACATGTAAATTGAAGGGCCTGACAAATAGCTCAGCATATTAAAGAACCTACAAGCAAGCACAGGGGCTGGAGGTTTAGGGATTCAGTCCCCTGGCCTGCCGTGTGGGCCCTACCCCGGGTGTGTGCTGAGACTGCAATTGAGACTGGGCATGGTGGTACACGCCTGTAATCCCAGCTCTTGGGAGGCTGTAAACAGGTGGATCACTACCAGTCTGATCTAGTAGTGAAACCCTGAACACTCTGCAGACCCTTCTCCAAAATACAAACAAATTCAAATTAAAACAACACTGAGATTTCATCCCATCTCAGAAAGAATGGCTATCATCAAAAAAGTCAATCAATAACAAATGCTGGTAGGCTGTGGGGTAAAAGGGAAGCTTCTCCACAATTTGTGGGATTGTAGACTGGTGCAACGACTGTGGAAATCAGTGTAGAGATTCCTCAAAAAGCAAGGATCAGAGGTCCCATCTGATCCAGGTATTCATCTTTTGTGTATTTTTCCCCAGAAGCAATTAAAACATCATACTACAGTGATATAAGTGCAATAAGTGCACCCAGCTTTATAGCATCACAATTTAGATCGGTTAAAGCTTGGAAATATCATAAATGCTCTTCAACCAAGGAATGGATAAATATATGTTTCATTTTTTTTTTTAATGGACTACTACTCAGCCACAAGGAAAGATAAACTCCTGGCTCTGATACTTAAATAGACACAACTAGAGACCATACACATAAATGAAATAAATCAGACTTGTATGATGAACATTGAATTGTCCCTATAGTGTAGGAAACTGAATGAATAAGATCCAAAAGCCACAATAAATATTGCGAAAGGAAAAGAAGCTTTTCAGAAGAAAAGAAGTAGAATGGGAAAAAGGAAAACGAAAGAAGAGAGACAGAGACAGAGAGAGAGACAGAGAGAGAGAAAGAAATATATATATACAAGATAGTGAAGTTAATTTGCAACTAGTAATTCCATTCATTGAAATGATTAGTTAGTGCTTATATTGCATGATCAACTTTGCATGCCTATATCTGGTAATATGGACAACTTAAAAGATAGCAGTATGCAATATAATAACCATTTTAATTTATTTTTTAATTTTTTATTTCTTGAAGAGAATAAAAATAGTAAAATAATATACAAATCACACAGAATTTCACTAAACAAAATGATAGGAATTCAACAATGGAATTCCACAATCCTATATTGCATAATGTTGTCTTCAAATTAGTTGTTTAAGATTACCAGATATACGCATGCAAAATTAGTATAAAAAGATACAAAAAATAAAAAGGAGAAAAAAGAAGGAAAAAAGCATTTACTGTCCCAATATAACAACAGAAATCAGCAGTACAATTATTCTAGCTATCCCATATATATACAAAAATATATCTCTTTCCCTTCCTTCTTTCTTTTCTTGGGGGCAGTTCCATTTTCTCATTCCAATTGTTCCTTCCCTTTGAACACATTCTTTGCCTTTCAAAGTATCTATTGTACCTTTCAGATATTTCCTTTTGAGGTACTAACCCTAGTGAAAGTGCTTATAGATCACTGCACATGTGGGTTTGATTTAATTCACTTATAAATATAGTCTCTAGTTGCATCCATTTACCCATAAAAGTTTTTAATTTCTTTTTTCTTTTTTTTATTTCAGAACCTGGAATCGAACTCAGGACCTTGTACTTACCAGGCAGGGACTTGTGCCCCTGAATTATCTCCCTGGCCCCAAGTTTATCTTTTCTTATAACTCAGTAATATGCCATTGTGCAAATGTACCACATCTTTTTTATGCATTTCTCAGTTGCTGAGTATTTGGGTTGTTTCCAAAATTTAGGACAAGCCACAGGTCAGGAAAGTTCTAACAATATTGGGGTGGTTGGGCAGGGCTCACCAGGTCCAGTAGCTGTTCATGGTCAGCCTACCTTCTGTGACCATGAGGGGTAGGAAGGCAACAATTTATAAAAGCTCCCATGGTGGTGGTGGTATGGCGTAGGGCTCACCAGGGCTCAGTAACTGTCTGAGGTCAGCCTGCCTTCTGTGAGAGTGGCAGGTGGCAGAACACAGCTCAGAAAAAAAAAACCACTGTTAATTTCCTATTATTGTTATTACCTGCATGCCTGTCAGTGTTCCTGGGGTAAAATGACAAGTTGATGAAGAAAATAAGACAAGAGACAAAGCTGAGGTCAAGTGGAGATCTTCTCTCCTGATGGGAGGGTCAGAACTGAACAAGCATTGTATGGGCATTTATTTATACCCTCTATCAAGTTAGTATTGCACACACAGGGTTGCTTAGCAACTAATGACTGTAATTGTCATAGGCAAGATGTTTTTCTCAGGCGATGTTAGTTTGATTGCTTTAGTCACTTTGACCTTGTCTTGCCCCATGCATATAACCAATTTCTAGCTTTAGCCTCTCCCTACGTATCATTTTGTTTTGAAATTCTGTATCATTTTTACTGGTTTTTCTCTTTAAAATAAAAAATAAAGATGGTAGAGGGGACAGGAAGTTGGATCTCCTGCAACAGAGGAATTGTCCAAAGGAAAGAACATGAGGGAAAGGAGGAGAAGTAGAAATCAGTAGCATAAAGATTTGCCGTGTAAAACATTAATATCTCCAATTAATATAAACATTATATGCCATGAACTAAAATTTTAAAAAAATAATAACAGGAGTGAAACATGGGACATAGAGTGTTAGAGAAGTAAGGGAGTTGGAGGGAAAGTGAAAGTTACAAAAAAAGAAGATAAATCATCTGTAGTATGTACATGTAATCACTTCCCAAGATGATTGCAAACTACATGATCTGCAAACATGTACTAATAAAATAAAAATTAAGAAGTTTTAAAACATAAATAAAAATTAATGGTGCAACTAATTTTTTTTAAACTTTCTGAAACAATCTAGTTTTCCTGCAGGAAAAGTTACAAGTAAAAATGTATCCATCTATTTTTCTAATTTTTCTTTTCTTTTTTCGTGAGCCAGTCTTTCTATTAGTTCAGGCTGACCTTGAACTCACTATTTACCCAAGGCTGACCTAGATCCTCCTGTTTCAGCCTCCTCAGTGCCTCAGTATTGTGATTGTAGGCCTGTGCCAATGCATATAGCCTAAAGATACAGTTTAAAAAAAAAAGAGAGGAACTGTGTGATATTTAAGGATGTGCATGTGTGTGATTTATTTTGGTTAACATTATGATTACAAGATGCATCCATATTCCTGCAAAGTACTCTTAGTTCTTTATTGTGTATAAATACCACAATGTCATTACTTATTCATTTTTGATTTACATATAGGCTTCTTCTTCCATGTTTTATCTATCATAAATTATGCTGATATATTTATATATATATATGTATGTCTATATCTGTCTATCTATCTATCTATATGTCACTGTAATATGATTTATTTGGGAAGATACCTCGAAGAAGAAGAACTGAGTCAAATGGAGATATTGTTTTTAGTTTATGAAAAATCTCCATACTGATTTCCATAGTAGTTGTACTAGTTTCCATTCCCCCTTACAAAGTAGAAGGGACTCTTTCTTCCAATCCTTGTCAACATTTGCTATTACTTTATTTATTCATGATAGACAGCCATTCTTTCTTGGGTTAAGATGGAAGCTTAGCGTTGTTTTAATTTGCATTTCTCTAATGGACAGCAATGTTGAATTATTTTTATGTATTTACTGGCCATTTGTATTTGTGCTGAGAAATGTCTATTCATTTCGGTTTCCTCCTTTTATGATTATTTTATTTAGGGGAGTCTTCTTAAAAGTTCTTCCTATATTCTAAATACTATCACTCTATACAAGGAGTAGCTGGCAGATATTTTGTCTTTCTGTAGGTTGCCTCTTCACTCTGTTGGTTGTTTCTTTCACTACGCGGAAGCATTTTTTTTTTTTTTTTGTCTCTTTGATACAGGGTCTCACTATGCAGTTCAGGCTGGCCTTGAGCTCACTTTTGTAGCCCAGGCTGGTCTCAAAGTCACACTGGTCCTCCTGCCTCAGCCTCTCAAGTGCTGGGATTATAAGCCTGCCCAGCTCAGAAGATTATAATTTGAAAGCATCCCCTTTGTTGATTCTTATGCAATTGGAGTTCTGTCCAGAAAGTCCTTCAAAAGAAAAAGGGAAAAAGAGATGGAGGGAAAGAAATAAAAAACTAATTAACTTGTGATTATATAAAGGTAGAAAATCCCCACAAATAATTAATCATTATGCATTGCACACATGTACTAATCAAAAATTGAAATTGAAAAATAAATAATTCATAACCTTATGTTTCTTTTTTAAAAAATGGATAAACTTCCTTTCAATTTTTATGTACATTTGTGTGATTATGTGTATGAATTAAATGGGATATACTGTTTTCAATAAGTGGCTTGTTTATTTATTTATTAACTTATTTTCCATCTTTATTATTTATGAGTCCATGTTTACAGTACACAATGATTACATTCACTGTACGGTATTGGTACAGGTACATAACACATTTCAATTTCATTTTCTCACCTTCCATCTACCACCCTTTTGTTTTTCCAGCATAAGATTTGTTTATTTGTTCTATAAAAATTAATATATTTAATTATCATATATTGTGATTGAAAACAAGACTGGCAGGGTATATTTCTCTTAAAGCAATGGCCAAGTTTATTTCAAAAAGTATACGTGAAGAATGAGGGAGAAACTGCCTTTGCAGAACAAGCTTGAACAAAGTAAAAGAGGAAAAAGGAAAAAGCAAGATAAAAAACTACTCTGGTAAGTGTATCATGAGAGAAGCCACAATAGCAGGCTCTTCTTGGTGTCTATGTCTATTTATTCTGTACAAATCTTGAGCAAACCTGCAAGAACTTCTACAGATGGGTCCTGAGAGGTAGTGCTAAAATCCCACACCTTAGGCTGGCATCAGATGTGAGCCATCCTCTTGAAAACATGCTCAAGTTCTTGCAATATGCCCACATGCAGGGCTTTGGAAAATGTTTTGTGAGCATGTTCTGTGATCTTGTAATTAACATGTCATGCCTCTTCACTTGCCACGATTGTCATGCCCTACTCACATATCATTTTCTCCTGAGACATGGAAATTCCCATAATTCTTTATTGGTAGCTGAGAGACTGACAGTTTCTTTTATAGCTTCTTCAACATGGAAGAGGCTATAGGCAGAACCTACTGGGGATTATGCGCTCTCTAACTACCTTGGGGTGTTCTGGTTCACTGGCTGGACTGAAGAAAGAACACTGACAGAAAAGAATATGAAAGGAATAAATGACCATTAAACTTCATTACTAGTCCAAATATAAGAGGTTGAGATTTCTGTCCTTCTTGTAGTGGCACTTGGAGCCTTGGATTTTTGAACAGAAATCTCAAGTCTTCCATAGGCTCACTGGAATACTTTTCTCTTTTTAAGTAACTGTTTTTTAGACAGTTCAGATGAGATGGTCTTTATTCTAGAAAAATAAATGTAATTATGCATATGTGCTATCTTTACTACAGTGGGCATGACAAGAATCATTGAGAAGAGGTCCTTCCATTCCAGCTTTTATTGGTCAGCAGTTTTACTCTTTCTCCAAGTTTTTATTAATACTTAGTCTCTAGGATGGACAGTAAGTGGTGCAGCAGAGGCTAGGAGTTTCTGTTCCATTTAGATAGCCTGTTGTACTTGGCTCAGATTAATGACATATTCTCAGTCTCATAGTCTCTGAGTCCACTATTGTAACAGACGATAGAAACACCCTTCTATATAATATGTCTACTGTGCTCAAATTTAGCCCATGAACCATCATGAGTATAATTAGCAGCAACTGGAACCAGAACTCAGATATCTCTTTGGAAAGTTTTGTCAGAGTTTGCTTTAGGGTCTGGTTGGCTCTCCATTTCCAAAAGATTGAGGACCATTTCCCACAAAAGATTTTTCATAACTTGTCACTATATCTCTTGAGGAAGGACCAGAATGGCTCCGCAGGAACTGGGAGGAAGATATAGAGCTGCCCTTCCTGCTATCTTTATTAGCCTATTGATTTCCCAAAGAGACTTCAGACATACTTCTCTGGTGCCCTTTACAGTGCATGACTGCAACCTGCCTGGGAAGATGGATTATTTACAGGCATTGGCCAGTTTCCTGCCTGTGCTTTATGGATGATTGATAACACTACATCCATCAGTGAACTGTACCTCCTTAGTGTTCTGGAAGAGCAGGTCACTGATGTCATACCTGGTTGCATAGGTCTGGGAGATGACTGGTTCACAATGGTGACTAACTTCTAAGCTTGTAGGTATGAAAGAAGCAAGGTTAACAGCATTTAAAATTTTTATAGTATTCTTATGGGTGTCTAATGGCATAGCCTGATAGTTAGTGAGCCATTCTCCTGTTAACCACAACCTTTTGTTTCTAAAATAGCTCTGACTTGATGAAAAGTTAAGAATTCTGGTCTATGCCCCAAAGTTAGCCTCTTCTGTTAGTGCAGCCAAAGCTGCTACTGCTGCCAAGAAGGGTGGACATCCAACAGCCACTCTAACTTTTTTGAAAAGTATGCCACTGTATAGGGTTCATATGTTAGCCTTTGGATCAAGATCCTTAAAGAAATGCCTCTCTTTTCTGATATATGTAGAAAGAAAAGTTTTCTTGGGGCCCAGCGGGATGGCTCAGTGGTCTAAAGTGCCTGCTTGGGAAAGCTTGGGCAGCTTCAGGGACCACGGTTCGATCCCTGGCACCACATGCTGCGCCAGCCCTGCCCTCAGGGCGGGCTGAGCCGGCCATAAAAATGAATGAATAAACAAAGGTTCTGAAACAAGAAAATAAATAAATAAATAAATAAAATAAAAAATTCTAAAAAAAAAAAAAAGAAAAGTTTTCTTTTTGGGGGGTAGAGACTGGGGTTCGAACTCCCAACCTTGCATTTGCCCAGAAGGCACTTGTGCCATGGAGCTATCCACTCCACTTAAGTTTTAAGTCAGGTGTTCTCAGTGCTGAAGCCTGAATAAAGGTGTACTTTATTTTTCTAAAGGCATTGTCATTTTTGGCATTCTAAAGGCATAGACTCAGGGCCTGTGACAGCCTCATATAAAGACTTTGCCACTAGTCAAAAATTAGGCAGCCAGATCTTACAAAAATTTCCCATCCCCAGGAGCAAAGCTGTTGTTTGGCAGGAGGCCCAAGCTTCTAGATAGCCGATATCTAGTCCATAAACAGCTATTGTTCCCCATGTGTAGAATATATCCTAGAAAATGAACTTTTTGAGGGATATCTGAGCCTTTTGCTTTGAAGACTTTATGTCCCTTCTTAGATACAAAATTGACAGTCTCTACAGAGAATATTTAGATAAATTCTGAGTTAAGTTATAAATTATAATATTATCTACATACTGGAGGATTGTTGCCTGTATAAGCTTTAATTTCCTCACTAATGCTGGAGTAAAAACACGAGGACTGTCTCTAAATCCCTATGGGAGAACTGTCCAAATAGATTGCTGCTTTTCTCTTGAATGAGATTTTCCCTCTCAAAGACAAATGGACATTGGCAGTCTGGTTGTAGGAGGACTGAGAGAAATGCATCTTTTAAATCCAAGACAGAACACCGATCAGTGTCCTCTGGAATTTTGGAGAGAATTATATATGGGTTTTGCACTAGAAGATGAATTGATATGAGTGCCTTTTTAATGAAGCAGAGGTTTTATACCATCTAATATTCTCCCAAGAGCTTTACTACAGTGCGAATGGGAGGGAGTACTGTAAGAGGAATAACAAGACTTTAGGAATTGGACCATATTTAAGAAATTTATCTGAGAGAGGGTGGAAGCCTTTATATACATCTTCATTGATTGAATACTGCTTTGGTGAGGAAATCAGCTGGGGTTTTTAAAGCTTACAACTACTGGCATAGTAGAATTTTCCCTAGTAGGTATTCTATTATACCATGTGATAGGATCCATTGGTTGTCTAATTTAGGCAGGAGAATCTGGTGTATTCTTAACAAGTGAAGTCCATTTTGGCCTTAGCTGGAATTTGAGAATTGTCGCAGTTTTGCTGGTAAATCTCTTCCTGGAAAGGGAGTAGGACACTGTGGGACAATTAAAAACTCATAGCTACACATTTGGTCTTCAAAATGACATGTCAGAGAAGGAATAGGGAATTTCTGACTGTGGGTGCCCCAACTCCACTATAACTAAAGAAGAGGTTTCAAGAGAAGAAAATAAAGACAGAATGAGCCACTTATTGTCTGCATTAATAGTCAGTTGAATTGGCTCATCCATGATGCCTAAGATTACTCAGGGTTCCTCAGAGGAGATGATGATATCCGTTGGAGGTTTCCCAGGGCCTCTTCAGTAAATGAGAGTATCTTATACAAGGTAGGGCTTACAACACTTAGAGGACCTTTACGTGACAACTTCTGTACTGAAAAGGTGAAAAAATATTTTATAATTGACTTTTCCTATTGTTTTTTTTACCTAATTTTGAGGTCTCACTGAATGAGTTTTTTTAAACTTTCATTTTAAATCCCACAGAAGAATGTAATTTTCTGTGTAAATATTGAAAAATACTATTTTACCTATGCAGAATGGCTGTATCCATTTGAAAAGGGCATTCTATTCTTTGAAGGTCATAATGACTCTTTAATTGAAAAAGATGAAAGTTCTTGCCAGGCGTGGTGGCACACGCCTGTAATCCCAGCACTCGGGAGGCTGAGGCAGGAGGATTGGTGTGAGTTCAAGACCAGCCTGGGCTACAAAAGTGAGCTCAAGGCCAGCCTGAACTGCATAGCGAGACCCTGTCTTTAAAAGACAAAAAAAAGAAAGTTCTTGATAAGGTGGATTTCTTTAATTTAGCTTAGTGTTCCTATGTGATCTCAGGTTTCAAAGATTAAAAAATTCCAAGATATTTTTATGAGATTTTAATAGATTCTTAACATTATAGTGTTTAAGTTTCTTAGTACATTTTAGATACACATAATGATCTCATTCATCATAGGGAGTTTATACCCTTACATGATATGTCTTGGTTTTTTTCCTATTTCCTTCCCATCCATTCAAGCCCTTTTCCCCTCATTTGCAAAGGCTTGATTTCCACTTTTCCTTCTTTTTAAAAATATTTTTTTGAATTTTTAAAATTTTATTTTCTTGTTTCAGAACTTTTGTTTGTTTATTTATTTTTATGGCCGGCTCAGCCTGCCCTGAGGGCAGGGCTGGCACAGCATGTGGTGCCGGGGATTGAACTGCTGTCGCTGCAGCCACCTAAGCTTTCCTAAGCAGGCGTTTTAGACCACTGAGCCATCCTGCCAGGCCCCACTTTTCTTTCTTATTGCTTTTCTTTTCCCTTCCATTCTTTCCTCCCCTCCTCACTAATTTCCTTTTCTATTCAAGTATTTTTCCACCTATTTCATAATATCTATTATATTTCTTGGTCCTTGTTTACACTTACAGTTTTTCATACCAGGGAAACAATGTGATTTTGTTTTGACATTCTCCAGAAATGTATTTGTCATAGTTCAAGTCAGGATGTTACTGACATCTCAGGAGGAGAGACCAGGTATCCTACTAAACAAGATATATTCCCAAAAGCAGTTATTCACAACAAAGAAATGCTTGACTCTATTCCCTGGCAATGGCAAATCTGATTCCTGTCTCTCTTGTTTTTCTACTACAATAGTTACACATGTTGAAACTGTATATTATATTTTAGGTGTTGCTTTTTACATTACAAAATATTTTTCAGGTTCATCTACGTAGAAGAACATGCATGTTGATGTCTTTTTATAGCTGAACTTTATGCCATTTTGTGTGTATAACACATTTTGTCCATCCATTCACTCACTGATAGACACTTGAGTTGTTCCCAGTTTTTTTATTCCTTTTACTCACTGTAAACTGCATGAACACCTACTGTTATGCTGTGTGTCTACTTGTCTCCCCAAAGCCTCATGCAGTCATGGGGTGGGGATTTCTTGAGTTTGAGATTAACTCATGATCCACTGGGATTATGGGTTTTAGTACTGCTGGGATTATGGGTGCAAGTGTTATACCCAGCCTGAGGCAGAAATCCAGAATGTAATATAAGAGAGAAAAAGAGACAGACTCTCTCTCTGTTGCCATTGTTGCTGTTCTGCCGCCATGAACTGCTGCTCTCTGACATATGCCAGTCTGCCTTGGAGTCAGCTGAGTATGGACTGAAACCTCTGTTAACTGTAAGCCAAATAAACCTTTCCTTCCTTCATTTTGGGTGTTGGCTATTTGTCCCAGCAATGAGAAAAGAGTAACCTATGACAAAACTAGACAATGTTCAGGTATTGTGCCTATGAAAATGAAGAATGTGGGCTTGGAGTGGTGATACATGCCTGTAACCCTAGCACATGGGAGACTGAGACAGGAAGATCAGTGTGAGTTCGAGACCAGCGTGGGCTACAGAAGTGAGTTCAAGGTCAGCCTGAACTGCATAGCAAGACCTTGTCTCAAAAAGGGAAAGGAAGAAGAAGAAGAAGAGGAGGAGGAGGAGGAGGAGGAGGAGGAAGAGGAGGAGGAGGAGGAAGAGGAAGAGGAAGAAGAAAAAGAAGAAGAAAAGAGGAAGAAGAAGAAGAAGAAAAGAGGAAGAAGAAGAAGAAGAAGAAGAAGAAGAAGAAGAAGAAGAAGAAGAAGAAGAAGAAGAAGAAGAAGAAGAAGAAGAAGAACTTGTTCCTTAGAGTGATATTAGTTTTATAGCTAAGAGTTGTCAGGTGTCACATGCATCAACTTTTTTGTTATAAATTTGTTTTTTTTTTCTGCTTTAGCTTTTCTGACTATATTTTTTATTCATTTACAGAGAAAAAAGAGGCCCGGCAGGATGGCTCAGTGGTCTAAAGCACCTGCAGGCGGCTGCAGGGACCGCAGTTCGATCCCCGGCACCATATGCTGTGCCAGCCCTGCCCTCAGTTGTGCCCTGCCACAAAACATGTTAGTAGGACAGTTAGGATAATTAATACAACAATGTGATATTTGCACATGTGTATGTGATTTATTTCACTTAAAAAAGATAGTCTCAAAGTGCATTCACTTACCTAGAAATGTCTTATTTATCTACTTTATGGCTATGTAGTATTGGAATAATAAAAAATCTTCCTTGCTTAGAGAGGCACAGGCATGCCATGCCAGCCCTGCTCTGGAGAGCACTGAGCTGATGATGGAATCCAGGTGTGGTGGCATACACCTATAATTCCAGCACTTGGAAGACAGGAAATAGGAGGATCACTATGAGTTGGAGCTGTGCAGTGAGACCGGGCACCAAAATAAAATAAAATAGTCTTCTTTATCTATTCATTGGTTTATCCTTTCATTGTTATAAACATGCATTTATTTCTGTATATATCTCTGTGATAGGATGCTTTTAATTTTTCTATTTTTTATTTTTTTAGAGTACGGTGCCTGCCAAATAGCTCAGTGGATTAAAATACCTGCAAGAAGGCACAGGGTCCTGGGTTTTGATCCCTAGGTTTGCCATGCTAGCCCTGCCCTCAGGGCATGCTGAGATGGCAATTAAGACTGGCTATGGTGGCGCATGCCTGTAATCCCAGCTCTTGGAAGGCTGTCAACAGGCGGATCACTACGAGTCCCATCACACTAGTAGTAAGACCCTAACACTGTGTAGACCACTGGTTCTCAACCTGTGGGTCACGACCCCAGCGGGGGTCAAACGACCAAAACACAGGGGTCGCCTAAAGCCATCGGAAATCATAACCATAGCAAAATTACAGTTTTGAAGTAGCCACCAAAATTATTTTTTGGTAAGGGGTCACCGCAACATGAGGAACTGTATTGCGGGGTCACGGCATTAGAAAGGTTGAGAGCCACTGGTGTAGACCCTTACGCCCCCCCCCAAAAAAAAAGAGTGCAAATAAGAATTAAAACAGAAAAAATTACAAGTAATACATATTTTCACTTAAGAAATACTATGAATTTTACAGTATTTGTCATAGTACACAGTGTTGGTTTCCAACTAGTTATTCATATTACCAGATATATGCATGTAAAATTGGAAGTAGAAAAAAAGAAAGCAAGGCATAAGAAATTAAGAAGACAAAAATGTGAACAATTGAGAACAGGAAAAGAATCAAATTAAAACATTAACTGCTTCTTTCCATAGACCAGCAGAAACACACAGTGCAGTTGTCCAAATCATCCTGCTTACATACACAAATAAATTTCTTTCCCCCACTGCCTCTCCTGTCCTTCTCAACTCAGTAACTCTTTCCTTTTGAATAAATTCATTCCCTTTTCCCAGTATCTATTATACCCTTCAGATTTCATTTTCCTCTTTCAGGTACTCCCACTAAGGAGACAATACAATGCTTGCACATGTGAGTTTGATTTATTTCACTTAAGAGTATGTTCTCTAGTTGCATTCATCTACTGACAAAAGACGCATATTTATCCTGTTTTATAACTGATTAATACTCCATTGTTTAAAATACCACATTTTCTCTACCAATTCTTCAGTTGATGGGCATCTGAGTTGTTTCCAGGATTTAGCTATGACAAATTACTCTGCTATAAATGGGTGAACACATATCGCTGTGGAATGAGGTTTTCAGTTCTTCTGGGCAAATGCCCAGGAGGGAAATAACTGGACTGAGTGGGATCTCCAGACCTAGGTTTTGAAGGAATCACCACATTGATTTTTGTAGTAGTTGTGCCAGTCTGCACTCCCACCAACAATGGAGAAGGGCTCCTTTTCCCCCACTGCCTCTCCAGAATTTGTTATTGGCTGAACTTCTTAATGTTAGCCATTCTTTCTGGGATGAGATGGAATCTCAGTATTGCTTTAATTTTCATTTCTCAAATGACCAATGATGTTGAACTTTTTAAAAATATATTTACTTGCCCTTTGTATTTCTTCCTCTGAGAGGTGTAAATTCATCTGAGATGCCCATTTTTGGGTTGGGTTTTTGATTTTGAGGGGTCTGATGTTTTAGAATTCTTTATATATTTTGTTGGAGGGACAGCCAGCTATAGTTCTTACCAGTTTGTGTATTGTCTTTTAACTGGGTTAAAGGTTTGCTTTGAAGTGCAGAAACTTTTCAAAAAGATGAGATCCCAGTTGTAGATTCTTTGAAATATTTCCTGTGCAGTTTGGTTTTTGTTCATGAACTGTCTACCCCTATGTCTTTAAGATTTCTGCTGATATTTTCGCCCAGAAAATTTAGTGTTTCTGTTTTAATATTTAAATCTTTGATCCATTTTGACTGTAGCTTTGTGCTTGGTGATAGGCTTATGTGTCTAGTTTTAGCTTTCAGCATGTGGGTAGCCAGTTTTTCCAGCACCATTTATTAAAGAGGCTATCTTAGCTCCGATTAACATGTTTGGCCTACTTTATCAAAGATAAGGTGGCTGAATGTTTTTGTAGTTCAGTCTTTATCTTCTGATTTGTTCCACTGATCCTCAGGTCTGACTCTATACCGGTACCATGCTGATTTTATCACAATGCCTTTATAGTTTACTTTCAGGTGAGGGATTATGATATCTCCTGCCTTCCTTTCAAAAGGACTGCTTTCAATATTCTGGATTTTTCTGATTCCAAATGAATTTAAAGAAAGTTTTTCCAGCTTTGTAAGGTATGTCATATATTTCAATCAGGATTGAACTGAATTTGTATAACAATTTTGGGAGTATGGCCCTTTTCACAATTTTCAGTCTTCCTATCCAGTAGCATGGAAGATTTTCCAATTTTCTCAAATTTTCTTCAGTCTCTTTTCTGAGTACCATAATTTCACTTGATAATTCTTTTATTTCCTTTATGAGATTGATTTCTAAGTATTTCAGGTTTTTGAGTGCTATTGTGAAAGGTGTGGTTTCCCTAATTTCTCAGCCTGTTCATTCTTAGTGTACAAAACTGCTACTGAGTTGTGGGTATTGATGTATTCTATTGTGTTGCTGAATTTGGTAATTAAACTTACAAGATTCTTGGTGGAGTTTTTGGGGTTCTCTATGTAGAGTATCATGTCATCTACAAACAATGATAATTTCAGTTTTTCAATCTTCATTCCTTTTCTCTCTCTTGTCTAATTGCTCTGGCTAATGTTTGCAGAACTATATTAAATAGGGGTGGAGACAGTGGACTACCTTGTCTTGTTTCTGATCCTAAAGTGAAGGCATTCAGGTTTTGCCCGTTTAGTATGATGTTGGTTGTTGATTTCTCATAGATGGCTTTTATCAGAGTGAGATTGGACCATACATTCTAATTATTTGTACAGTTTTTATGATGAATGAGTATTAGACTTCATCAAAATTTTTTTCTGCATTGATTGAGACGATTATGTGTTTTTTGTTTTTGGTTCAATTGGCATGGTGTTTTAATTTAAGGATTTGTATATGTTGAGCCATCCCTGCATTCCTGGAATGAATTCCACTTGATCATGATATGTAATTTCCTTGATGATTTGCTGCATTCTGTTTGCTAGTATTTTATTGAGGATTTTTGCATGTATATGTATTAGAGAGACTAGACTGGAGTTGTCTTTTTTAGTTGGATCTTTCTCTGGTTTTGGAATCAGAGTAATACTTGCCTTCCTGAATGAGTTTGAGAGAAATGCTTCCCTTTCAATTTAATTGAAGTGTTCGAGAAAAGTTGGCATTAAATCTTCTCTAAATGTCTTATGAAATTGCTGTGAAACCAATGGGACCTGGGCTTTTCTTTATTTGTAGGGCTTTGTTTTTTATCATATTTTCAATTTCATTGCTCATTATTAGTTATTCAGAGTTTGTATATCTTCTTGACTCAGCTTTGGCGCCTCATATGTATCTAGGAAATTGTCAATTTCTTCTGTGTTTACCATCCTGTGAGAGCAAAGATTTTGGATGGATAGTCTGTATGGATGATCTGAATTTCTCTAGGGTCTGTAGTGATTTCACCTTTTTCATTCTTTATTGCATGAATTTGAATTTTTTCTTTACTTTTTTGATTAAGTTGGAGAGGGGGATGATTTTAATTCTTTTGGAGAGATACCCAAAAGATATCAAATATGATACCCAAAAGATATCAAATATGACCTTTAGTTTTAGGTTTTTTTTTTTTTTTTAGCTAATATGTGCTTTTATTCAATCCCATTTTTCTTCTTCACAAATATTTACCTAAACTGTTGCTATGTTAATACTTTCTTCACACTGGCCCTACAGAGAATTCAAAAAGACATGCTGTGCTTATGGCTGACATTGACACAGCCTAGGCAGCAGGATGCACATAGCGCTGGGGTAGGGCAACTAAGGGTGGTGTTTTGCCATGGCAGAGCAACTCTAAAGGCCTAGAGCTGGCCCAGGGAGGACCTGGATGATTGACCCAGCTGCCAGACAGCCTGAGGCTGATATCTGAGGAAAGCAGGTGGCTGAATGGACTTGACCCAGTATGTATTCATTCAGCCTTTAGACCTGGTGCTTCCCTGTGTCTCAATTTTTCTAGCTTAGTTATTAATGATGTCCTTTGCCTTGATGCCTTGCTTCATCAGACAACTATGTTCCATTTCATGTGGAGTTAAATTTGAGCAACAACTGGCAGTAAGATGTCCTTCTTTTTCTTGATTCTTTTTTTCTTCCAATGACAACACAAATGCAAGTGAAAAGGTGGACCTGAGAATGGTTATCTACTTCTCAGAGGATCTGGAAGATATATTTGATCCTGCCACCCCTGCTGGTGTTGAGGGTGTGAGCCAGGGGGTCATGGTTGAAGCATGGGTCTATGAACAAGGGAATGAAGTCCCTGGGCCAACAGCAAATGGGAGGACCCCCTAGCTTTAGTTTTGAAGACTCCACACTGATTTCCATAGTGGTTACCATCAACAGTTAAGGGTTCCTTTTTCCCACATCACACCATCATTTGTTGTTAGTTGATTTCTTTAATAATAACCTTTTTTCTGAAGTGAGATGGAATCTAATTGTTCATTTAATTTATGTCTCTTGAATGACCAGAAATGTTGATCTTTTCATATATTTATTTGTGGTTGTACTTCTTCATCTGGAAAGTGTGTATTAATCTCAGATGTACATTTTAGATTGAGACTTTGATCTTTTGAGTTATTTTTATATTGCAAATATTACTGAGGACAGCTGGCAAAAATTTCCCATCATTTTTCTGTCTCCTTGATCTGTTGGTGCTTTCCTTTGCTGTCTGAATGCCTTTTCATAAGATGAGATCCCAGTTATTGAGTTTTTATAATTTTCCTGTAATATCAGGATTTTATTAATAAATTATTTGCCTAAACCTGTCTTTAAGAATTCCACCTATTCCTTCTTCTAGTAGATTTAATGTTTCTGTTTTAATATTTATATCTTTGATCCATTTTTATTTCAGTTTAGTGCATGATAAAAGACATAGATCTAGCTTTGAACTTCAGCATGGGGAAAGTCAGTTTGTCCAATTCCTCTCATTAAAAGGGCTATCTTTTTCCCAGTGAAGGCATTTGGCCCGGTTGTTGAATATAATGTGGGTGAATGCATTTGGAATTGTTTCTGCATCTTCTAATCTGTTTCATTGATCCTCAGATTTGATTTTTGTTTGTTTGTTTGCTCACTTGCTCATTTGCCTAGCATGCCATTTTTTTCTTTTTATTTTTTCCCCATCTTTTTGAGACAGGGTCTCGCTATGCAGTTCAGGCTGGCCTTGAGCTCACTTTTGTAGCCCAGGCTGGTCTCGAACTCGCATCGATCCTCCTGCCTCAGCCTCCCGAGAGCTGGGATTACAGGCATGCACCACCACGCCCAGCACTTTTTTCTTTTTAAATCACAGTATCTTTGTATTATAATTTCAAGTCACAGATTGTAATACCCCCTGTCTTCCCTTTCTTGTCCAGAATTATTTTTATTTTTCTAGGTGTGTTCTGGTTCCAAATGAATTCCAAGATTTTTTAATTCTGTGAGATATGTTATTGGTATTTTGATTGAGATTCCATTAAATCTGCATAATAATTTTGGAGTGTAACCATTTTCACCATAATAAATCTTCCAACCCAAGTGAAAGGATATCCTTCCACCTTCTATATGTTCTTCATTTTTCTTTTTCAGGGCACTTTAGTTTTCAACGTAGAGGTCTCTACTTTCTTTTTCATGTTAATTTGTAGGATACTATTTTGAAAGGCATAGTTTCCCTAATTTCTGTCTCGGTAAGTTTGATATTTGTGTACAGGAATGGTATTTATTTTTGAATGTTGAATTTATACCTAGTTATGCTAACCAGTTATGTTAGTCAGTTGAATTTGGTTATTAAATGTCAAAGCCTTCTGGTCAAGTTTTTGAGATCTTATATACACAGTATTGTGTCATTAGCAAACAGTGATTGTTTAACTTCTTCCTTTCCTATTTTTATCTCTTGTATTTTTTTTTCTCTTGTCTAATTAGTCTGGCCAATGTTTCCAGAATTATAGGGAATAGGAATGTCGATAGTGGAAATCCTTGTCTTGTTTCTAACTTTAGAGGACAAGATTTCAGTTTTGGGTCATTTAGTATGGTGTTGGATGCTGTGTTTTCATAGATGGCTTTTGTCTTATTGAGATAAAGATTATTCCTATTTTTTGTACGAATTTTATGATGAATGGGTGTTTGACTTTTTCAAATGCTTTTTCTGTGTCTATGAATGGTCATATGGCTTTTGTCCTTGCTGATATGGTACGTTACATTTACTGATTTGCATAAATTGAACGCATTTGTATCCCTGGGATAAATCATACTTGATCATGTTATATAATGTTCTTGATGATTTACTGCATTCCATTTGCCAGTGCCTTAATGACAATTTTTTGTATCTATATTGATTAAGTAGATTAGCTATAATACTCTTTATTTTCTTGGATTCTTCTTTGCCTTTGGTATCACAGTAATACTTCCAGGACTGAGTTTGAAAGTACTGCTTCCATTTGAAGTTCACTAAATAGTTCGAGAAGTAGTGGCATTGGATTGCTAAATTTCTTGTAGAGTTCACCAGTGAGTCCAGTAGGACCTGAGCTTTTTATTGTTGTTGTTGGTGGTGGTATTTTAAAAATTAGTTCTTAAATTTCATTCACTGATGCTGGTTATTTAGAAGTTTTGTATCTTCTTGATTCAGTTTTCAAAGGAGAAACTTCAGTTCATTGACCATTTGTATTTTTTCTTAGTCTCAATTCCATTAACTTCTGCACTGCTTTTTATAACTTCCTCTGTTGTTTGCATTTTGGGTTTAATTTGCTCTTCTTTCTCTAGAACCTTGAGATTCATTATCAGGTTCTTTATTTGAACTTGGTCTGCTTTTTTTTGATGTGGGAATTTACTGCCCTAAAAGTCCCTCATAAACCCTCTTTCATTGTGTTTCATAAGTTCTGGCATGTTGTATTAGCATTATCATTTAGTTGTGAAAACTGTCTTATTTCTCCTTTAATTTTTGTATGTGAAGTATTAGTTGTTGTCTCAGAGCTACATCTCCAGGCATTGAAACTTATATTGTATTAATTTCCCATTAATTTCTATTGGAAAAGAAAAAGAATAAAAAATGACTGAAGCTTAGTAGAAAGGGTGTTACATTTTGATTGTGTGAAAAAGAAATCAATACCATTTTTATTTCTAGAGGAAAACTGGGAAAATTAGGGTCTCTTTGTAGAGATACCCCTGTAATATTGTTTCTTCTTCAAATTTAGGGACAACATTATACCAATGCCTTCCACTGATGCTTTTATTCTCTAAAGTTGTATGGAATTCATCAAGCAGATCTGGATTTGGCCAAGCCAAAGACGAACATGGCTTCCTGTTCCCTGAATTTGAAATAACTTGGTAAGATTCTTTCATTCATTTAAGAGGTAGCAAATGTTCTTACATATAGTGGCAAGGAGTATTGCTACTTTCTGGCTCTTTAGGATGTGTGAGAGTTCCTTCATACAGAACAAGCTCAAATTGACATTTTCTTTATTTGTACACAGTAAATATTCTGTGGAACTTACTAAGGAGATAGAGAATTTGGAAGACTTCTTCACCCTCTACTTCCTGTTTTTGTTGCCTCCTGTTCTCCATCATTGGAACTCCTAAAAATGTTGTCTGCTACTAACCATCTTCAATAGTATTCTTTGAATTAGACTAAATTTTATTTTATTTTTTATTTTTATTTCCTGCCATACTCTGATCTTTATTTTATTGTTTTTGATTCTTAGAAGTAATGGCTTTAAGCCAGTAAGGGCCCAGTGGATGCCTATAAACCCCTGTTGGAATGTAGACTTCTAGACAGATGGTGTTATCTTTTCTACAAGTCTTCAGGTTGGCCATCAATCTTATTATCTTCTTTTCTTCTTCTTCCATCTTCTTCTTCTTCTTCTTCTTCTTCTTCTTCTTCTTTGTTTGATCAATCTTATATACCTATATGTATTAATCTAAACTGATCCGATGATGAAAATATGTAATATAACCATTGTTAAATTTAAACAATAAAAGAATTGAAAAAAAACAATACAATCTTTCTATCAAATCATATAATCTTTGAGGAATATGATTTCACATAGATATAGAAACAGGAAATAAGGATTAAGATACGGTCTGTACAATGTACCTATTTCCCCATGCTGAATGTATTTACCTTGTTCTCCAAACCTGCAATAATAATAATGAATTAGACTAAATTTTAGAGTCTACATTTTTCTTAACAGTTCATTGAGAGAAAATACTTGGATGAAGAAGTCATTTTTTCACTTTGGGTTTATTAACACTTGCCTTTCTAGCCATTCTAGCATATATGAAACAATTGATTCTTTCTCAGAATAAAAAACTGGAAGATAAAAGAGCTAAAAACTTTTCACAAGGTACAGATATTGTGGTTCCAATAGAAATTAGGACATTCTTTCTTTGGGAACATACTGCATATAATGGGGGTAATGACTCTTGGATGAGCAAATTAGTAAAAGAGTGAGTGTGGACTCAAAGAAACATGAAATTTTTTTGTTTCATTCTAAATTTTAAATATAGGATTATGAAAATAATTGATTAATGGTAGTAATTACAAACATTTTCTTTGGTCATCTTTTGTTTGTTTTGTTTTCATGGTAGTGGGAATCAAAACCAGGACCTAGTGCTTGGCCTGCAGATGTTTATGCTGCTGAGCTATCTCTCCAGCCCTGCTATTTTCTTCAGAGATTCATTTTGAAGGATTGTTTTCTCTCCTAAGTACTTCAGAATTCTATTTAGTGCACATGCTATAAATTTATCATCCTAGAGAAGAAGTGAAAATGTTGTTTAATTCATATTTCTTCACAACCTAGGATTTAATTATGTCAGAAATATCATTGCCTACTGTATACTTTAAGACCTGCAAAGAAGATGACCTGAACATTATGTTACTTAATTCATTGTATTTCTGTACATGGTAGCATTCATTATTTCAGGAAGATAGTTGACTACTTTTTTTTTTTTTTTAGTATTCAATGATTACATTTCTCATGGGTAGTTGGTACATACATATAACACTCTTAATTCTTTCTACTTTCCCTTCCTTTCCTCTAACTCTCTCCTCTATCTTTTGGTCCCTTCCCACTTGCAAAAGATCTGTCTACCTACTGTTTTTTTTTTTAAAGAATTTTATTTTATTTATTTTTTTCTTGTTTCAGAACCTTTGTTTGTTTATTCACTCATTTTTATGGCTGGCTCAGCCCACCCCGAAGACAGGGCTGGCGCAGCATGTGGTGCCGGGGATTGAATCGTGGTCCCTGCAGCCGCCTAAGCTTTCCCAAGCAGGGGCTTTAGACCACTGAGCCATCCCGCCAGGCCCCTACCTACTGTTAAAAGACCTGGGTTGCAGAGATAGCTGAGTAGAGTAAATGCTTCTCTGGCAAGCACAAGGTCCTGAATTTAATACCTGGTACCACACACACACACACACACACACACACACACACACACACAACCTGTAAAGAAGGAGAGCATCACAAAATGTTTGTAACCTCATTATTTACAACACAATAGCACAGGCAGCTCAGGAAGGAACTGGAGATAAACATGCACTATGCAGAGGATATTTAACAGCTAGTCAAAGTATAAAAAAAAAGCCAGTACCAGACAATGGGATAGGCTCTGAGGTTACATCAAGAAATAAGGCATGGATTTCTTTCAATTTATCTAAGCTATGTATCTTAATGGGCAGATAGGCAAAGCATGACAATGGGAGAAAGGGAGAAATCTAACTGTTATAGGTATTTCATAAGGTATTCATGTAATTGGAATCCCATGAGCACGTCAATAAGAAACAGGTTTACACTGAGATTTCAAACCAGAGGTAATACTCAAATCTTTGAGGCAAGTGGTTTTGTACAGACAGATTAGATAGGCCAAGATAGTACTCAACTACTTAGAGAATCTGGGCTATGAGATATTTTTAAGAGAAGAATATGTGCATAGGGAGTTATCCAATGATTACATTTCTTTTTAAAAAATAATATTTTATTTTATTGTGGAGGGATCTTGCTAGTAATCCAGGCTAGCCTTGAAGTGGCTATGTGCCCCAGACTGGCCTCAACTCATGGTGATTTTCCAGCTTCAGCCTCCCGGCCCTGGGATTATAGGTGTGCTCTACCACACCTTAAATTTCCAGATGAGTCAACTAGATAAAGTCGTTGCAGATCTGAATCATAACTTGTATGTGTAGGTGAGTTTGAATGTGGTGCTAGGGATTCAGTTAAGGGCCCTGCTCGTATCAAGCAAGAGCTTTGCCAATGAACCACATAACTAGCTCAAAATAGCACCTATTCTAGATAGGGTCTCATAATTCACTAAGCTGTCTAGGCTGAGCCTGAATCTGTTTTCACTTTGCCTCAGTCTCTCATTATGCTAAGATTACTGGTATGCATCACCATACTCTTATATGTCATCGAAGAAATGTTGAATCTGGTGATCAAGCCTACGATTTGGAGGTGTTAGTAGCAGTGAGGACAGGGAACGAGGAAATCAGACATACCTTGATAGCACATACTGTATGTGCAACTGTATTATTTAGCAGCAGATTACGGGAAAAGTCAAAAGTTAGTTTGAATATGTACAAGGTAGCCTTGTATGCTGCTGTAAGAATATTTCTCTGTTTCATCCTTCCTCTTTGAATTTATTAGACATTGGTTGGATGTGGACATTTGAGCAATATTCTCTTAGTACATATAAGTAGACTTACACATACAAGTATTGCTTTAAGACTGGGAAGCCTATATCTCATTGAATCTTTTGAAAGTTTAACAATGGTGTGGCTCCATATGCTTCTAGTTTGCTTTTAAAATTAAACACACACATACACACACACCTCATTACATTTTGCTCTTCTCCCTGTGCTAGTATCTAATCTTTGTTAATTTTGTTTCGTTTTGCTTTTCTTTTTAAACTTATTTATTTATTTATTTATTTATTTCTTGTTTCAGAACCTTTGTTTGTTTATTCATTCATTTTTATGGCCGGCTCAGCCGCCTAGAGGGCAGGGCTGGCGCAGCATGTGGTGCCGAGGATCGAACCGCGGTCCCAGAAGCCGCCTAAGCTTTCCCAAGCAGGCGCTTTAGACCACTGAGCCATCCCGCCGGGCCCCTCTTTTTAAATTTTTGTTGTAAGTTTTTCTCTGTCCTTCCTGTAAGCTGCTTAAGTATTAGTGAGAAATTTTGTGAAATTATATTTATTAAATTGGCTAAAATGCCAGGCCTGGTTGTGCATGCTTGTAATCCCAGCACTTGGGAGGCTGAGGCAAGAGGATTGGTGTGAGTTCGAGACCAGCCTGTGCTACAGAAGTGAGTTCAGGGCCAGCCTGAAATGCATAGTGAGACCCTTTCTCGAAAAGACAAAAAAAATTGGCTAAAATACTCTATTTTCATGATGCTTACTCTTTTTCAAAGTACTGACTGTTAAAAAAAATACTGTTGTTCACTATCATTTCACCCATAGTTGTTCCAAAACATTTTTCTCTTCATAAGCCCCCATATCTTTTCTTCTTTTTTTCACTGATACAAATAACCTTTCACTGAAAGGCAAAAAGTTTGCATTAGGGCTGGCCGTATAGCTCAGTGGATTAAGCGCTTTCTTAGGGAATCGCAGGGGCCAGGATTCAATTCCTGGCCCCGCCTGCTGTGTCTGCCCCACTCTCAAGTGTGTTGAGCAGGCGATGGAGTCTAGGCATGGTGGTGTGCACCTGTAATCCCAGCACTTGGGAGGTGCAAGCAGGAGGATGACTATGAGTCAGTAGTTAAACCCTTTACAAAAAAAAAAAAGTTTGCATTTTTTGTACTTTTGCACAATTATATGTTATTTGCTGTTGCATGCATGTTGATACATTGTCAAACCTTAGCTCATATTTAGTTTGAGAGCAACACATGTAGCACTCAAGTCATCTTTTAGTCTATTGCTTGTGTAAGATCTGATATAACTCAAAGCTGAAAATAGCTGCTCACAAAAAATAAAATGATCTGAACAAAGTAAGAAAAGCAATCTCATATATTTTCATTGCCTTGAAATAATTCAGTCAAGAGTTCTACACTTTCAGGATTGCATCTTCAGAACTACCAACTGTGATGTCCTTTGTCATCCCTTCACACCTTATCTCTTCAAGTGTTTCACACAGTTGTAGCATTTATTTTTTCGGACTGTTATGGTTTATGTCTAGTTGTTCCCCCAAAGCCTCATGAGGCAGGGGGTGGGGACTTCTAGAGTTTGAGACTTGATCCATGATCCCTGGGATTATGTGTTTTAGTACTGATGGGATTATCGGTCTGAGTAAGGCTGAGACTATGGGTGTGGTGGTTTAGGGCAGATATCCTAAGGTGGAGAGCCTGAATGTAATATACAGAGCGACAGAGAAATAGACTCGAGCTGTTGCTGCTACTCTACTGCCCTGATTGATTGCTTGCCTCTGCCACCATTTTGTTACTGTTCTGCCGCCATGAACCGGATTCTCTCTGCTCTGTTCCTCTCAGCCTTGGGCCAGCCAAATGTGGACTGAAACCTCCAGTAACTGTGAGCTAAATAAAGCTTTCCTTCCTTCATTTTGAGTGTTAGGTATTTGTCTCAGCAAAGAGTGAAAAGTAACTAAGACACAGACCAAGCTTTATTGAAATTCCAATAACTCCATTTCCAGAGTTTCAAAATCTAACCAGTATAATCAGGAAAAATCAAGTTCTTCAAATTTGGCTTAATCTGCAGAAGTAAGAAAACAGTAGTCAATGTCTCCATCTCAGGGAGCTGTAAAAATCCTTTGCTATAATTCTCCTTTTCAGAAAATCATGCAAATTTCAGTGCAGAAAAAAGAAACTAAGAACCATAAATTTTCCATATCCTAGTCTCTTCCTGTGAAACATGTTCCCTCATGATCTTCTGAATGTGTGCTATGTCCTCCAGTGTCACTCTAATTGGTCATAGACATATCCCTCTTTGTATTGCTCATTTGTCAGTAATAGATCATTTTCGCTGTACATCACACCTTATTATCGTGTGCAATGGCCTTGAGTAGTGAGGACGAGCCTACAGCATGTGTATCACAGCAGGCACCCGGAGCCCTCTCCATAGGCATCCAAGCCAAGTCAGCCCAGACCTTGAAAATGGGCAGCAAAAATATTTTCTGAGTCTAAAAATACATTTAGAAAATTCTACATTTGCACGTATTCCTACAAGCTTTCAGGAAATCTACAAGGAAATTTCCTCATTTTATCACAAGATCTTTATGTAAGTTTTGCTGAGCTTGTAGCCACTGGCAAGAACATCAGCTTCTCTCTTTACTGTCCATGCTTTCTACCCCCTACCCAAAAAAGAAGGGCATTTCTCTGGTGACCTACCGATCTCAATCCTAGCTCTTTATTCTTTCTCTACTATTTTTCTTCCCTGTCACTATGATTATTTTGAATTTCAAGCTGGGGAGATAGCTCAGGAAAATAAGCACCTGCCTGGCAAGTGAAAGATCCTGAGTTCAATCCCAAGTACCGCCCCCCAAAAATGACAATTATTTTTAATTTCAGGGTACTTGTTATAGTGCTGGGGCTTGACCAAAAGATTTCACAAATTTTGATTAAATGATCTGCCACTAAACTGCATCCTTAGCCCAGAAGTTTCTCTTATTAGGACCTTGGCATCAAATTTTACCTCTGTGACTGTTCATTCATTGCAAAACTTTCTAACTTTCAGTACTCTTTCATTCAAAAATATTTATTGACTGTCAACTACTAAATAAAAAATATTTATTCATATGTTGACTACTGTTTTGCCATTGAGGATATAATAACAAAAATTCCTTTCTCTTGGTATTTATATTATACTTGTAAAGATAGACAATATAAATAGGTAAATAATATGGTATATTATAGAATTGGCAGATTTTCTGTAAAAAGTCACATAGTAAATATTTTAGGCTTTACAAGCTAAATGGTTTCTGCTGACAATTGCCCATCCTGCTATTTTATTGTGATGACAGTGTGTAAACAAATGGATAAAATACATTTTAATAAAGTATACTTAGAAATAGTGAAATTTAAATTTCATGTGATTTGCACATGTCGTAAAGTTTTCTTTTGATTTATGTAAGTAATCAAAAAATATAAAACTAGTCTTAGTCCGTACTATATGAATTGAGGTTGAAACCGATTTTTCACTAAGGACAGTTTGTTGACGCCCTGTGTAGTAAATAGGTATAAGTACTAGGAATGGATGATAGACAGTAAATGTTTTGGGTGGACATGAATGGTTAAAGCTTTAAATAGAGTAGTTAAGGCTTCATTTATAGGAGTTTCTTGTTGTTACTATTGTTTTTTGTAAGTAGACATCTGAAGAAATGTGGAGTCTGGCTATGTGGATGTCTAGATAAAGGGAATTCCAGACAGAGGGAATAGCAAGTTCTAAGGCCCTTGAGTATTGGAAGAATGGTAGCAAGAACAGTCAGAAAATGTTAGAGAAAATAAGAAATACTATCTGAGAAATAGTATAAAAACAGATCAAGTAAAATAGACATGTGGTTCATAAGAAAAATTTATGTTACTAATGTTAAGGGAAATAGGGAGACATTAAATTGTTTTGCAATCAATAATACACTATATTTAGTAGCATAGTATTACTTGCATTTTAATGAAATCAATTTGGCCTAGACTTTTTAGACTGGGGTGAAAGTCTAGAGCAGGGAGACTTGGTAGGAGGACATTGAAATAACTAAGGCAAAAGATCATAGTAATATATGCCATTGTGGAGGCTGTTTGGGTAGCAAGATGTCATCAGATTCTGAAGAGGTTAGAAAAGTAGCACTGACAAGATTTTCTAGGGGACTGGGGAGATAGCTCAGTAGAATAAGTGGTTGCCTGGCAAGCTCAGGGTCCTGAGTTCAATCCCCCGTATCAGAAAAAAATGTTTTTTTTTTTTTTACATAACTAGAGAAAATAATCACAAAATTCATACGAAATCAGAAAAGACCCAGAATAGCAAACGCAATGCTGGGTAACAAAGTAAAGCAAGAGAGATCCCAACTCCAGATTTGAAATTATGTTACAAAGTTACAGTGATAAAAGTAGCATGGTAGTGGCACAAAAACAGATATGTGGGCTTTGGAACAGAATAGAGGATGGAGAAACAATCCCTGATACATTCAACTATCTGAAATTGACGAAATGGCCATACACAAACTGGAGGAAACATGGAGTTTTGAATAAATAGTGTTGGGAAAACTGGCTTTTCACATCATGAAGATTGA
This sequence comes from Myocastor coypus, assembly GCA_004027025.1. Taxonomy (NCBI): domain Eukaryota; kingdom Metazoa; phylum Chordata; class Mammalia; order Rodentia; family Myocastoridae; genus Myocastor; species Myocastor coypus. The sequence goes on from PVJA010010917.1 coordinate 32,300, forward strand.
AGCTAGAGCCTGTCTGTTAACGTGTACTAAAGTAAAATCCAAATAGCTCAAAGAAAATTAAAATGTTTTAAAGAGATTATAATAATTGATAAGACATTAGAAATGCTACACATTTATTTATTTATTTATTTATTTATTCATTGTGGGACCGGTGTTCAAACTCACGACCTTGCACTTGCCCAGCAGGCAGTTGTTCCTCGGAGCTATCTCCCCAGCTTCCAGAAATGCTACACACTTAGAAGACCAAGATGAGAGGTATTCTTCAATGTAGTTGCCCAGATTCCAAATATTAGCATGTAGAGTTAGTCAAAGTGAAAATTTTAAATATTCAACTATTGTTAATTTGCTATTCTTGATTGGAAAATGTGTACTATAGATATTGTTGTATGTTACTCTGTTTCTGCTACTTGTTTTTGCCTTTTTTGTTTTTACTCTTCAAAATAAAATAAAATAAAAATTTTAAAAAATAGTAATGAAAACAAAGAACATTAAAAACATTCAGTATGCTGAAAGAGAAAATAGGTGAAACTCTCAAAGACACAGGCACAGGTGAAGAGTTTGTGAACAGAATCCAAGCTGGACAAGAAATAACTTGAAAAATCAACAACTGGCAAGGCATTATGTAACAAATTATCTCAAATTAAAAAGCTTCTGCATAGCAAAAGAAGCAACCAATAGAGTGAAGGCCTATGAAATGGGGAATTTGTTTTGCTAGGTACTTCTCAGACAGAAGACAAATGTTTAGAATGTATAAAACTGAAAAATAATCAGACCCCTCCAAAATAAAAGAGCCAATCAAAAATGTGTGACTAAAATGAATATACAAAAGGCCTGCAAATGCATGAAAAATGTTCCACATCTCAGACCACTAGAAAAGTGCTAATGAAAGCGGTGCTGAGATTCTATCCTACTCCACAAAAAAGATCAAGAAATTAAATAACATCAAATGCTGGCAGCGCTGCAGTGAAAAAGGAACTTTTCTACATTGTTGGTGGGAAGTCGGCTAATATAATCATTATGGAAGTCAGTATGGAAATTCCACAAAAAAATCGAAAAGTAGAAATTCAGTTTGACCCAGCTATTCAACTTGCAGACAGCTTTTTGAAGGAATTAAGCACCATATTTAAGTGATGCATGCATACTCATGCTTATAGCAACATAATTTAAGTCATGAAAGTGGCCAACATGTCCATCAACAGCTGAATGGACGAGAAAATGTGTTATTAATACACAGTGGAGCACTACTGTGCCATAAAGAAAGGTAAACTTGAGTCGTTTGTTTACAGGAGTGTAACCCCACATCTGGTTACCCGTGTCCTTTTACTGACCATGTTTCATGATCTTCACTTAGTTCTCCTTCTCTCTCATCTGCCTACCATGTGACATATATATTACAATCAACCACTTCCTCCTGAGAACTCACTCTTTCACTTCTATGACTGCTATTGTTAAATCTTGTTGCTTTGACTATTGTTTTCTCAATGTTGTTACTAGCTCATCCTTGTTGTACCAAATAAATTGTAGATATGGTTAGGTATCATGCTTGGGTTTTCATTTTATTCCCAGTACCTGCAGCCATACTTCGTACATGGTAAATTTTTAATAAACATCGGTTGAATGCACTTATTCATTAGTCCATCCTTAAAATTTGTTCTTTGCATTCTTAATTGTCTGCTAATTTTCTTAGCTTTGACTCTTCATTCTGAAATCTGTATCTTTATTCCTGAGCTTTCTCATAGTTTAGGTTTATTTTTGTACTGCTCTTAAGTATATTCAGGCCTCTAAGACTGTAGCAGTCATTTCTGGTCAGCTCTACCTACACATATATTTTTTGCCTCCTAATCTGTCTTTACCTAGTCTAAGCCCTCATTACACCAATGTCTAAGTTACTTTTTACTCGTTGCTGGCACAAATACCTGACACTCAAAATGAAGGAAGGAAAGGTTTATTTATCTCACAGTTCATGGAGGTTGCACTCCATACTCGGCTGGCCCAAGGCTGAGTGGAACAGGTCAGAGAGCGTCCAGTTCATGGTGGCGGAGTAGCAACAATGGCAACAGTGGCAACCGACCAACCAGGGGAGCAGAGAGCAAAAGCATAAGTCTGTCTCCCTGTCTCTCTTTAAATTACATCATGCTCTCTGCCTCAGCCTATCTGCCTCAGGCCACACCTATAATTCCCAGCAGTACTCAGACCAATAATCTCATTAGTACTAAAACACATCATCCCAGTGACTCGTGAGTCAAGTCTCAATCTGTAGATGTCCACGCCCCATGATTGCATGAGACTTTGGGGGGACAACTAGGCATAAACCATAACAACCAAGATTATGGGAATAATCTAACTGATCACTATGTCTTGCTCAGTACTCTTCAATGGCTTTTCATAAGTTAAAATCAAATTCCTTAGAACCTAGGCCCTCCATAATCTATAATAATTCTATTTTTTCTTATGCATTAATCATCCCTTTGCAGGAACAAAATGCCAAGAAACCCTCACAGCCCCCCCCCCGAGGGGAATTTAAAAAACCACAGGTCATACTGAATTCCACATATGTTATATTTTTCCTATTCATACATAACCTATGATAAAGTTGACAGATTTCACCTTTTCATTTTATACATTCTTATTGGTACACATGTATTGGCAGCATCACTGCTCTTACATTTGGCGCCTGTCTTATTTACTTGTCTCTCATTGATGAGACAAAGCACCCCATATGCAAAGTTAAAAGGGGAAAGGTTTATTGTGCTTCAAGTTTGTTGAGATTTCAGTCCTATCAGGTGACTCCAAGGAGGGTGGAATTTGCCAGCAAGGCAGCAGTTCATGATGGCAGAAGACAGCAAAAGCAACAAGAAAGAGGAAAGACTCTTTTTGTCTCTCATATTGTATGCAGGCTACCATCCTGAGGTGGATATAACACTCACACCCTTAATCCCAGCAATGCATCACTAGTCCATCACAATCTAGATTCAGCCACCTCTGAAAAAGCCCTGTGACAGCATGAGGCTTTGGAGGAGACATCTAGAGACAAACCATTACAGGGCTATTGCTAAGTGAGATAAGAATCACTTGAGCTGGGAATGGTGGTGCACACCTGTAATCCCAGCACTTGGGAGGCTGAGGCAGGATTATCAGTGTGAGTTCAAGACCAGCCTGGGCTAGAAAAGTGAGCTCAAGGTCAGCATGAACTGCATAGTGAGACCCTGTCTCAAAAAGACAAAAAAAAAAAAAAAGGAATCACTTGAACACTGATATTATGATAACCTGATAATTCAGATGGATACTGGGTGAATAATATTTGGGGAGAATATTTAACAAGAACATGCCAGACAAAAGGATGATTATTGTTCCGGGTATGATAGACTGCAATGACACTACAGTTTTGTCACAACTCTCAGACTGGAAGAAAATTCAGCTCACGAATTGTTCATTTTTTAAATCTTCTATGCAATTTTTTTAAAGTATCTGGTACAGGGTTTCACTATACAGCGTGGACTCATGATGATCTTCCTATTTTCAGCCTCCCCAGTGCTGAAACTACAGGTGTGCACTACCACATTTGGACTGCGTGGCTGGTTGACCACGCCTGGGTCTGAGGCTAGCGTGGTATGTGGCATTTAACCCCAGTCACTGTGTTTACGTAAGTAGGCACTTACTCCATGGAACTGTCTTGTCAGGTCCCATGTAATATTTTTGGACTGTAGTTGACTATGTGTAACTGAAACTATGAAAAGTAAAACTGCATAGATGAGAACAACTTAATCCTATTTTTGTCCTGAACTGTAATACCTGCTGCTTTTAGCCATGATCTATGCTTTTCTACCTTGGTACCTTTTCTCATGCTTCTCAATTACTTCTTCTCTGAAGACTTAATCCTTTGAAATTTCTCTATTGAAAGCCTAACTTCTTATACTCTGAGTAATTACTTTAAGGATAACAATACCAATGCATTTGCTGTTGTCCTTCTCTGATTATTTTGCTACAAAATTTTGTTTTATTTTTTTCCATAAAATAAAAAAGCCTAGCTTCTAATGTTAATCTTAGATTCATAAGGAAATATTCTTTTCTTGCCTTTCCTCCAAGATCGTAACGCTTCTATTTGTCACTAGGCACTTTTACTCCAGTTATTTGTGTGTGTTTCTTAACCCCTTGACTGTCATCTCCTTAAGGACAGGAACTTTTTCTGACTTTTATTTGTCCTGTTCCCCAGCATAGTGTCATATGCATTCACTTTCTTCAGGTTAGCTCTTTTTTCTTGGGTGGGGACATTTTATTTTTAGGTGTTTGATTTTAAGTTATAGATTCATTAGTCTGGACATTTAATGACATCACTTTGGGATAACAATACTAACTGTAGGTAATTTTTTCAATTATTTTCTAAATTGTCTAGGTACAGATTTTTAAATTGTTATTATCCACTCAAGTATTTTCAGTATTTTGCATTAGATAATATTAAATAATGTAGCTTAAGATTTAGGGGACAGATTGATGTAGCCTGTACTTTATATGTGTGAGGCCCTACTTTAATCCTTAACACCAAATACGCAGTTTTGTGGGCATCAACTCTGACTTTAAAGGGGGACACCCACTCAGGACCCCCTCCTTTCCCTCTCTTGGACAGGAGCTTTCTTTCCCTCAATAAATATATTGTGCTCATTTAAAAAAGCAACACTGTGACTTTAAAGAGCTTATAAAATCTGAAGACCATTATACTCATTCTGCTACATTATTTTTGAGGATTTTTAGATGTTTGGCTTGTGTAAGCCATAGGCTTCAATGGATTTAAGCACAATATAAAGGGCTTTGGGTTATAAGTATAGATGCAATTTATCACACCTTAACATAGGCCTCTTCATCTGTCTTTACCTAGTCTAAGCTCTCATTAGCTGTTAACAGATTTTGCTGCTAACCATAATAAACCATAATGTTATTTGATGAGTAGATTAGATAATGGATTGTTTTGGTGATATCCTGTGTACATTAATGGTAATGTAAATTTAGATGTTTTTGAGCCCAGTACAAAAGCCCATACTCAGCTTCCAACTGCAGTGCAGGTGGATGGGTGTCATTTGTACAACTACAAGTTGATAAAAGGAAAGCATAATTTTAAATAACAATGTCAGTAAGATTTATAACAGCCACAAAGAAGAGAGTAGGGACAGAATATTATAAGACCTAAAGTAGAAACAATTATGTCTTATGTGCTGCTTATACATTGTTTTTATTTTCTAGACAAAGTTCTAAAAATCATACCCTTCTATTATAGGACAAAAGTGATCTTGTGATCAGCACACATAATCTAGTTATGTCCACACATGACACTGTGCATTTTCTTTGTACTATATCAGGTCACTGATTTTCAAGTCATTGTGTAATGTTTAGAAAGTATAGGCTTTGCCACAAATCTGTAAAGATTTAAAAGAAAGCACTTAAAGCTTGAAGTTGATGATAATTGTGGCCTATACTCTAAAATATGGAGATTTTTTAAATTCAAGTCAAGATAACAAGTATTTATTGAGTGCCTAATCTGTGTCTGTTAAGACAGAGTGAGCAGATGACATATTCTGTCCTATAGAACAGCTTAAAATATTAATGTAGAAATGAGATTTATATAAAGTATTCAGAAATAAGGTATGCATGAAGTAATTAGAAAATAACAAAAGGCAGATTTACATGAAGTAATGGCAAAATGAAGAAGACAGTATGGAATCAAATATTAAATTATGTAAAATATGACACATAGAATTACAATAAGAATAAAAAACTGGGGGCTTTGGTGAATGTTGATTGAATGACCATATGAATTAAAGCTGAAAAAAGTAACTAATAGGTTAGAAAACAGAGCCAGATGTGAAGGAATTTCATTAGCTAAAATAATAAGCCTACTTTAACAAGATAAAGACAAACAAGAAGCAACAAAATGTCCTACACATTGCTCCCCAAAATCAACTGTACAAGGACAAAATAGATGAAATGTGATTTATCATGGCCACCTATGTGAAATGGTTTGGGCTTTTATTGACTGGAAACTTAACAAAATCCAATAATAACAACCCAGCATCAGCCAATGAAATTCAAAATGTAATACACAATTTACCAACAAAGAAAGCCCAGGTGCTGATGGGTTCACAGCTGAACTCTATAGGAAATTCAGAGAAAATTTAACAAAATATTCCTCAAACTCTTCAATGAAATTTAAAAGGAAGCAATACTTCCAACATCATTCTGGGGGCAAGTGTTACACTGATACCAAAAGCAGAGAAACACTAAACCAAAAAGAGAATTATAGGCCAATCTCCCTCATAAACATAGATGCAAAACTCCTCAATAAATTACTAGCAAATAGAACACAGCAATAAGATATCAGGTCTACATCTTGTCCTCTGAATAACTACTGTGAAGACAGTAACAACAAAAATAAATAAATAAATAAATAAATAAATAGAACACAACAAATCATCAGGAAGATCATATACTATGACTAGGTAGGATTCATCCCAGGGATGTACATATATATGTATATATGTACACTATATATAGTGTATATATATATATATATATATATATATATATATATATATATCAATAGAGCCAAATTCCAAAGCCACATGATCATCTCAATAAATGCATGAAAGGCTTTTGACAAAGTCCAACATTCATTCATGTTCAAAGACCTACAGAAAGTTCGAATAGATGATGTATACTTCAATCTGATAAAAGCCTTCTATGACAAAGCAACAGCCAATATTCTAAATGGAGAAAAACTAAAAGCTTTTTATCTCAAATCAGGTACAAGACAAGGGTATCCACTACCACCATTCCTATTCAATGTAGTTCTGGAATCATTAGCTAAAGCCATTAGACAAGAGAGAGAAATACAAGGAGTAAGAATACTCTGAAAAAAGAGATCATGGAAGATTTCAGAAAATGGGAAGATATTCCCTGCACCTGCGTAGGAAGAACCAACATTGTGAAAATGTCCATACTCCCAAAATTGTTATACAGGTTTAATGCAATTCCTATCAAAATACCATCTGTGTATCTCACATATCTAGAGAAAATATTGCTAAAATGTATTTGGAACCAGAAACGATGTAGAATGCCAAAGGCAATCCTTGGTAACAAAGGCAAGGCAGCAGGCATTACAATCCCTGACTTGAAGCTATGCTATAAAGCTACTGTGATAAAATCAGCATGGTACTGGCAAAGAAACAGACCCAAGCATCAGTGGAATAGATTAGAAGATATAGATAAAACTACAAACACACTCACTTATTTTATATTTGACAAAGGGCCCAAACATGTTCACTGGATGACAGCCTTTTTAACCAATGGTGTTGGAAAAAAACTGGCTCTCCACATGCTGAAAAGTAAAACTAGGACACAGTTCTATCACCATACACTAAAGCTAAACTCAAAATGGATCAAAGAACTAAACATTAAAATAGAAGTACTAAATCTACTGGAAGGAAAATCAGGTAGAAATCTTGAAAACACAGGGGAAAGCAGAGAGTTCATGAACAAAAACAAAACTGCATAGGCAATACAGAGAGACAACAACTGGGATCTCATCTTATTAAGTTTCTGCATGTCAAAAGAAATCACCAACAGAGTGAAAAGACAATCCACAAATTGGGAAAAATATTAACCAAGAATCACTCAGACAAATGTCTTATACCTAGAATATATAAAGAACTAAAAAAAATCGAGCTCCCAAAATTCAAAGACCACATCCATAAATAGGAATCTGAGATGAATACATACTTTTTAGAGGAAGAAATACAAGTGGCAAATAAATATATGAAAAAAAAATGTTCTACACATTGACCATTCAAGAAATGCAAATTAAAATAACACTGACATACCGTCTTATCCCAGAAATAATGGCTCTCATAAAAGAATCAACTAATAACAAATGCTGAAGAGGCTGTGGGGAAAAAGGAAAACCTCTACTGATGGTGAGAATGCAGACTGTTACAACTACTATGGGAATCAGTGTGGTGACTCTTGAAAATACCAAGACTGAAAATCCCACTGAATCCAGTTATCCCCCTTCTGGGAATTTTCCCAAATGAACTGAAAACGTCATGTCATAGCAATCTATGTGCACCTATGTTTATAGCAGCACATTTTGTGAGAGCCAAATCTTGGTAACAACCAAAATGCTTGTCACCTGAGGGATGGGTGAAAAGAGATGCAATAGTTTTGTACAACGGATTATTACTCAGCTATAAAGAAAGACAAACTTGAGGCCTTTATAGGCAAATGGATGCAACTAGAGTCTATACTAATAAGTGAAATAAAGCACACACACATGTGTAAATATGTCATATTGTCTCCTTAGTATAAGAACCTGAAAGAATAATTAAAATTTGAAAGGTATAAAACATATAATAAATAGAAAAAAATGAACATAAGGATTAAACAATGAAGATGAGGGAAAGGACATAAGGTAAGAGAAAAGGAAGAGGAAAACCATACAAGTATATAAATAGGACATCTGAGATTATTACACTAATAATTTGCATCTGTTTTTTGAAAATAGCAGTTACTGTTTAGAATTTTCCCTTTGATTAACTCTGTCTGCCGATATCTGCAATCTGAGCAACTACACTGAGGACAGATATGTATATAATAAAAACCACTGCTGAATACCTCTCTTCTTGTTCTTCTAAACATGTATTGTTTCTAATGTCTTATCAATTATTATTTCTTTAAAATAATTTTTAGAGTATTTATTTACTTCTTTTTTTTACATTCACTTTATTTATTTATTTATTTTTTAAATTTAACAATGGTTATGTTACCTATTTTCATCCTTGGATCAGTTTAGATTAATAGATATAGGTATATAAGATTGATCGAACAATTAAACATTAACACTTTCAATAAACATTAATTTTTTAAACAGTTGATACACTGCATATTGTCCTCACAATAGTAATACAGATCACAAGGTGTGGGCTTGACACACCTTCCAATTGATATTGGTAAGAAAAAAAAATCTTCTCTTTGAACTAAGAGGAAGCAGATGCATACAGAGTCTAATGTTCCATAACTGCAGTGGGCCACCATGAAACTGGCAACTTTGGAGGCTATTGATCCAATCCTCCTACAGCTCATCACACCAATCTAGCTCTGCATTTCATGCCTCATGATTAACTTTTCAGCTGAGTGATCAAGAGCAAGTCAAAGCAAGACCTGTATAACACAACATTCATCTTTTGTATCTTCAAAGGTGAAATCCCCTCAGGATTAACTTTGGAACCATATACAGTGCTTTGTAGAACTGTTATCAGTGTCAGCCTTCGGGACGAGTCACGGCCATTGCTTGACCAGTTTGCTTTCTGTGAAAGCCTGAGAGAATGTATTTCTCTGGGTGATTCTCCTTAGACACACTATAGTTCATTTATCCCCTTCCTCTGAGGTTCCACAATCTCCTCGACCAGAAAAGTTGAGACACCTCTGAGTTATAGGGTATTACAGCACAGGTTCTCTTATGTCCTGAATCCTTACTGACCTTAAAGTAAATTTTTTAAAAAGGTAAAAAAACAAGAAAAAATTAAGATTTATTGAAAGCAGATGTTAATTTTTAATTATTATTCCAATCTAACATAATAATACCTGTTAATTTGAGCAAGAGATTTAACAATAAAAATATGTAATATAACAATTATTGTTAATTTGCTATTCTTATTATGCAAATGTGTAACTTATGTATTGTTGTTTGCTACTGTTTCTGTCTTTGCTTCTGCTATTTGTTTTTACCCTTCAAAATAAAATTTAATTAATTTTTTAAAAGAGGGGGGCGGGGATTTGGTCTGACATGCCTGGAGCCTGCAGTTGCCACTGCCCTGGAGGGGCGGTGGCCTAGGTGGCGGCCACGGAGGAGGAGCGCAGCGTTAAGCGTGTCGCCTCCTGGGCGCTCCAGTGGCTAGGAGGGAGAAAGGAGGAGCGGGGGTGAGGTGGGGGGGAGGAGGACGATGAGGACAAGAACGAGGACGAGGACAAAGAGATCGAGATCTACAAGTAGAGTTGAAAGGAGGACGCGTGCAAGGAAGAAAGATTGCTTGTCTAGAAGAAAGAAAGAAATTACAGGTCATGCTTCAAGAAGACTACAAGGAACCACATATTTTCTTATTGCCACAGAAATTGCAATAGAAATTTGAATCCAGTAATGAGAATTTTCATCATTGAGGCACTTTATGGAGGCTCCCATAAGCAGCTAGTGGATCTACTCCAGAAAAAGTTCCAAGATTGTGTCCCTTATACCCTTCGTGCAAAGAAATGACCCGGGAGAGCACGGAGAGCAGCTTTGCATTTCACTCAGAATGTTCCTGTCAGTGAGCGTTACAGGATTCTTTTTTGAAAGCTCAGTGCTTAACCTGACCAAACTGGCGGCCCTTCGGCCTGACCTTGGGAAACTGAAAAAGATTTGTAAGGGCTGACCCACCTCGATACTACCCTTCTGTTATCTGTAACTTAGGTTTCCATTACCCTGAAGTCACCTGGGTGTCGAAACTCCCCTCCGGCCAGGGGGGTCAATGTACTCCCATTGGCTGCCCAAATGTTACCAGAACCATTCCCATTGGACTATAACCTAGACCTAAGATACCCAATCACTGTAAAGAGCTCCCGACTAACCTACGCTATTGGCTTCTGTAAAAGATGCTTGCTGATCCCCCAGCACCCTATATAAACCCATTCATACTGTGGCTCGGGGTCACTTCAGCTTCCTGGCTAGGTGACCCTGTGCCGGCACAGTTTTTTTTAAAATAAAAGCACTGTTTCACTTTGAGGCTCCGACTCTTGGCTCATCCTTCTCCCGTCGTCTCCCAGACCTAACAGATTCTGTACTTCCATGAAAATCAATTGGTGTATCCTGTCAAAAAATATCAGGAAGGGGATTTTCAAAGCGGATACAACCAAATTCTTTCTTGCTTAGTGGCTGATGTAGTTGTATTCAACTCAGGTTTTAACATGGAGTCATTTCTTACTTCTCTTGGGAGATTTATGAAGCTGGTTCCTGATCACAGACCCAAGGATCTGGAAAGCATCACCAGACCCAAGCGACAAGTTATTTACTTTCCCGTCCACTTTCCTGATGTGAGCATATTCATGCACAAGCACAAAATAACCCATTTAAAGAAGATACTCAGCCTTAAAAGAAATGGCAGTGCTGATCTATCTATGGCCCTTCCCCGGCAACCGAAGCAGAGAACTCCTGAGAATTTGTTGGAGAATTTTACTATATTGTACAGTGTACACACTGATCTTCGTATGGCATAAGAAAACTTGGAGAAGTCATCAGTACAAGGGTCAGACTTGGAACTTGGAAACTCATCTGATAGCTCAAGGTCTCATCATGGGAAAAATACGCAACATCTGACTCTTAATTCCTTTGACAATTTGGGTGAAGCTGATGATCAGCAAAAACCGTTGCACGTTGTCTGGCCTCACAGGTGTGACAGCTTTACATGGTTACTATCTAAGAAAATGTCTGCCAGAGATCCAAGTCTGACCAACTATCCTTTGTGTATCAGTTTTTCTTTCAACCAAACTCAGGATTTCATGAAGGCTGGTTACCTCACAATTTAAGAAGCACTTTCGGCCCAATTCCTTTCCCATTCATTCTCCACGTCAGAACAGTGCCACCTTTTCAGACAGCTGGTCTGTTTCCACTATCTCATGTGGAGAATTCATTCAGTGTGTCCGAGAGTGCAGCTCTTTGTGAAGTTGTATTTGATGCCATCACTACAAATCTTTTTCCAAGCTATAAAAACTGAGTTCCTGTTCATTATTTCTTGTAATCACTGACTCTGCTACTTATTTTCAACAAAATACATTTCTAATTATGAAGCAGTGTCTCCCAAATAATTATTATCTCAATATTAAATTTTTTGCCTCTAGTTTTCCAAACTCATCAAGTAAAGAACTGTTGAAAGGATCAAAATTTTCATCAGTTGATGCCACTTCAGGCTGAAACATCTTCCTCAGAGTCCTGTACTTCATTCAAAATAAGTTAGTAAACAGTTTCTTAGGCTATGACTCTTTGTAACTACATTAGTATAAGTACCTCTTTTTCTAAAGGATAATTTTGGGAAAGAAAAATCTCATTTTTATGTTCTGCCATATATTTAAACAAATAAAAAAGGATTTCACACTACAAATTTTTTTAAAGATTTTATTTGTTGAATATCTGGAAATAAAATGAAGCAAACCCGGAAAGATTTGTACTTAAAATAACATAAAAAATAAAATTAATAAAATATTATTTTTAAAGGAAACTCCAAATTTAAAATGACATACCTCACAAACATGTAAGTTTGGAAATTTGATCTCTGTACATTTTAAAGTAACATGACAAGATATTACTTTAAATGTAATAAAAAATAGCACTTGATTTTTTTCTTTCAAGATTTTGGTGTTGCCAATATATAGGAGTAGTGAGAGCATAGGAAACATTATAAAGGCCATGGTTTGTGTTTCTGTGTCAACTCATTTATTAAGTGCCTAACTCCTTTAAATCTTAATTTTATCACTTGTAACACAAAAATAATACCTACATTTAAGACAAATATAAAAGTCAACTGAGATTTTGAAAACGCTATTTGTGAACTATGAAGGCCATCTTCTTATTTACTTTTTTCCCCCCAACTGGGGATTGAACTCAGGAACTTGCACTTGCCAGTAGGACAGTTACAATAATTAATACATTGCACATTGTTGTCTTCATGGTAGTTGTTCAGAGTACAAGATGCAGACATGATATCATTTCTAAACACTATTAGTACAAATCTCTTATCATTGAAATAACAGAAAGTAGCCATATATAAGTACAAAATAGTAGTGGGTTATCAGTAGAACTGGCAATGTCGAAAAATGTTGACTTGAGCCTTTTACAAATCATCATACTAAACTGGTTTTATTTTTTATGCCTCGTGGTTAGACTTTTCTGTTGGATGGTTAAGATAAAGTTAAAGCAAGACCTACATAACTAAAAATGTAACTTTTGTATCTGACACAGTCAGTCAAAACCCCTCAGGATTTATGCTGAAACCGTGTAAAGTGTTTTGTAGATCTTTTGTCAGTGTCAGCCATCTGGATGAGTCACAGCCATTGCTTGACCAGTTTACTCTCTGTGAAAGCCTGAGAGAATCTTTTCTCTAGGTGACCCTCTTTAGGCACACTATACATCATCGATCCCTTTCCTCTGCAGTTCCATAATCTCCTTGAAAAGAAAATTTGGGACTCCACTGAGTTATAGGATATTACAGTACAGGTTCTTTTATGGCCTGAGTCCTCACTGACCTTGAAGGGCTAGGGCCAAAATATTGGCTATCCTTGTAGATCTTTTTTTTCTCTAATTTCTGGGCTACAAACTTAAGTTGTTAACACTCCAAAAGAGAAACTTAATGGTATTATTCCCTATAACATAGGCACTTGAACTTAACATCAATATCTTTCAGAACATTAAATGCCTTAGACATAACATGGGAGTCTCATAGATTTATTCTCCAAATTCAAAATGTATCAGGATACAAAGTCAACACCCAAAAATAAGTGGCATTTTTATACACAAACAATGAGCACACTCAGAAAAATTAGGGAAATCATGGCTTTCACAATAACATCCCCCCCCCAAAAAAAACCACCCTGAAATACTTAGGAATCAATATCACAAAGGACATAAAGATTTATACAATGAAAAATTATAGTAATCTAAGAAAAGAGATTGAAGAAGATTTCAGAAAATGGAAAAATATTTCATGCTCCTGGATAGGAAGAACCACATTGTGAAAATAGCCATACTCCCAAAATTGTTATAGAGATTCAATGCAATCCTGATTAAAATACCACTTGTATACCTTTCAGAGCTAGAGAAAACATTCCTCAAATTCATGTGGAACCAGAACAGGCCTAGAATATCAAAAGCAATAGTGGGAGATAAATAAAAAGCAGGAGGTATCACAATCCCTGATCTGAAATTATACTATAAAGGTACTGTGATAAAATCAATATAGTACTATTATAGAGACAGACCTAAGGATCAGTGGAACAGATTATAAGATGCAGAGAAAACTACAAACACACTCAGCCACCTTATCTTTGATAAAGGGTCAAACAGACTCAGCAGAAGAAAGATAGTCTCTTTAATAAATGGTGCTGAAAAAACTGGCTTCCCACATGCCAAAGGTGAAATCTAGATCCATGCCTATTACCATGTACAAAGCAACACTCAAACCGGTTCAAATATTTTTTATGTATTTAGTACAGCATCTACATGGTCTCACTACACAGATAGGACTTGTAGAGGTCTTTTCTGTTATTCAGCTTCCCAAGCACTGGGATTACAGGTGTGCACCACCACATCCAGTCTTATTTGCTGTCTCAGTGCACTCCCAGGGACAAGGCTGGCATGCTCGGCCCCTGTGTCTGCCTAAGCAGGTTCTTTAATCAGCTGAGCTATCTGGTCAGGCCCAAAGTTTTAAATATTAAAATAGAAATACTAAAACTTCTGGAGGAAAATGTCGGTAGAAATCTTAAAGACATAGGGGTAGATAGACAGTTCATGAGCAAAAACCAAACTGCACAGGAAATACTTCAAAGAATCAACAACTGGTATCTCATCTTTTTGAAAAGTTTCCGCACTTCAAAGCAAATCTCCAACAAAGTTAAAAGACAACCCACAAACTGGGAAAAATTGTAGCCGATTGTCCCTCAGACAAAATTCTTCTATCTAGATTGTAAAAAGAATTTTTAAAACTCAGGCCTTCCAAATTGAAAGAAGCAATATAAACATGGGTATATGAGATGAATATACACTTCTGAGAGGAAAGAAATACAAAAAGCAAGTAAATATATGAAAAAAAAAACATTCAACATCATTGGTCATTTGAGAAATGAGAATTAAGGCAACTCTGAGATTTCATCTCACCCCAGAAAAAATGGCTAACATCAAGAAGTCAGCCAATAACAAATGCTGGAGAGGCTGTGGAGGATAAGAAACCCTTCCACACTGTTGCTGGCGGTGTAGACTGGTACAATCACTGTCAAATCAAGTATGGAAATTTTCTTAAAAGCTAGGATTAGAGATCCATTCAAGCCAACTATTCCCTTCCTGGAATAGATTTTCCAGAACTGAAAATTTCATATCTCAGTGATATATGTACACCTATGTTTATAGCCGCACAATTTGTCATAGCTAAATCCTGGGTAGAAACCAGATGCCTAAGACTGAAGAATGGATACAGAAGATGTGATATTTTCGCACAGTGGAATATTACTGAACTGTGAAACAGAATAAATTTGAGTCTTTTGTCAGTAAATGGATGCAACTAGAGAATACAACCTTATGTAAATTAAATCAGACCTACATGTGCAAACATTTTATTGTCTCCTAGTGTAAGAACCTGAAAGAGAAAAATGGAATACAATAGATGCTTGGAAAAAGGAATGAATTTATTTAAAAGGAAAGAGTCACTGAGTTAAAGAGGAAGACAGGAGAGGGAAGATTAAGGAGGTTTATGTACATATGTAATCAGGATAGTTTGGACAACTATATTGTGCATTTCTGCTAGTCTATGGAAAGAAGCAGTCACTGATTTAATTTGTTTCTTCTCCTTTTCAATTCTTTGTACTTTTTCTCTTCTTATACATTTCTTTTTCTTCTTCTTCCGATTTTGCATGCATATATCTGATAATATGAATAACTAGTTGAAACACAACACTATATATTACAACAAACATTGTGAAATTCATATTATTTTTCTGTGAAAACATGTATCACTTGTAATTTTTTCTTTTAATTCTAATTTTTACTCTCTTTAAAACATAGAAAAATTCAAAAAGACCAAATAGCTGATATACATATAAAATTGTTGAAACTGAAAGGAGGAAGAGAGCACTGAGAACTGGAATTGACTTAGGATCTCAGCCTCTACAATGCAGGGAAACATAAAATGCATTTTGCTAAGAGCAGTAATTTGATATGTACGAATGGTTTTTTAAGAAGGGGAAGATAAAATATGGAAAAGGGAGCATGTTTGGTATTTTATTAAGAATGATTAGATAATTTATTTCCTCATGATTCTAGATCTTGTGCGTAATGTAACAGTGGGTTGTACTATTATGACTATATGCACAAATTAAGATAAGGTAGAAGACATGGTTTGATCAGACTATACAATAGTGATTATTTTCTCAATAGGATAATAATTTTTATTTGTTTTCTGAGCTAAATAGGCGGAAATTAGAAGCAGGACAGGATGGGAGACTACAGTAATTGTCTAATCTTAAGTTGCTAAGAGTACAAAAAGACTAGTAAGATTACCAAGGAGGTAAAACATTGCCATCCCTCCTTTTAAAATAAGCTGACTTTTTTTCCAAATACTTTCCAAAATTCATCACCCCATATAGAGATAATATGTATAATTAGGTTCTGAAAACTAAAACATTCAAGAAGAGAACTTCCAGATCCCCATCACCAAGAATCATACTATTCATTCTGCCTTCTCAACTGTTATCATGGGTGAACTACCTGTGTTCTTTCCTAATGCCGTTTCTACAATTAAACACTTGTTTACATCACCTCTTGACTTTTTTCTCTCTAACTCTGTCAATTTTTGATTCTCTTATTTGTTTATATCTCATCATGATATAAACACACTCAAGTACCCCAACTTAGCCAAACAAAAACTAGAAAATCTTCTCTTGATCCCCCTTTTACTAGATTGCCCAATGTCTTTTTCTTTCATTTGTAGCAAAACTCTTTTCAAATATTATTTATAGCCACTCCTACTCAGTATAATTATGGAATCATTAGCTACAGCCATTAGACAAGAGAGAAATAAAAGGAATAACAATAGGTAAAGAAGAAGTTAAACTATCACTATTTACAGATGACATGATAATCTACTTGGAACTCTACCAAGAAGCTACTAGATTTAATATGCAAATTCGGTAGCATAGCAAGGTACAAAGTCAACACACAAAAGTTAATAGCATTCCTCTACACAGATAACAAACACACTGAGAGAGAAATTAGAGAAACAATACCTTTTACAATAGTATCAAAACAAATGAAATACTTAGGAATTAACTAAAGAAGTAAAAGATCTATTCAATGAAAACTACAGTACTCTGAAAAAAAGAGATCCTAGAGGATTTCACAAAATGGAAAGATATTCCCTGCTCCTGGATAGATAGACCCAACATTGTGAAGATGGCCATACTCTCTAAATTGTTATACAGATTTAATGCAATCCATATCAAAATAACATCAACATACCTCACAGACCTGAAGAAATCATTCCTCAAATTTATCTGGAACCATAAAAGATCTAGAATTGCAAAGAAAATCCTGGGCAGCAAAGATAAGGCAGGAGACATTACAATTCCTGACCTAAAGTTATACTACAGAGCTACTGTGATAAAATCAGCATGGTATTGGCAAAAAAATGGGCCTTAGAACCATTGGAATAGACTAGAAGATGCAGAAACAAATACAAACACACTTAGCCACCTTATTTTTGACAAAGGGGTCAAACATGCTTACTGGAAGAAAGATAGCCTCTTTAACAAATGGTGCTGGAAAAACTGGCTCTCTACATGCCAAAAACTAAAACTTGACCCAGGTCCATCATCATGCACTAAACTAAACTCAAAATGTATTAAAGATCTAAATATTTAAATCTTCTAGAGGAGAAAGTCGGAGGAAATCTTGAAGACATCAGGACAGGCAAAGAGTTCATGGACAAAAATCAAAATACACGTGTAACACTTGAAAGAATCAACAACTGGGACATTCTCTGGCTGAGAAGTTTTTTCACCTCAAAAGAAAT
This sequence comes from Myocastor coypus, assembly GCA_004027025.1. NCBI lineage: Eukaryota > Metazoa > Chordata > Mammalia > Rodentia > Myocastoridae > Myocastor > Myocastor coypus. Next base: position 50,146 of record PVJA010010917.1, read on the forward strand.
TACCAACCAAATGAAAAGACAACCCACAAATTTCAAAAAGATTTTAACTAATAAGTATTCAGACAAAGATCTTCTATCTAGAATTTATAAAGAACTAAAAACCATTAGGTTCCAAAATTCAAAGACCAAATCCAGAAAGGGGCATCTGAAATGAACACACACTTCTCTGAGAAAGAAATTCAACAAACCTATAAATACTTAAAGAACTGCTCCACATCCGTAGCCATTTGTGAAATGCAAATCAAAACAACACTTAGATACTGTCTCACTCCAGAAAGAATGGCTACCACAAAGAAATCAACTAACAACAAATATTGGAGAGGCTGTGGGGAAAAAGAAACACTTCCACTGCTAGTGGGAATGCAGACTGATGCAACCATTATGGAAAGCAGTGTGGAGACTCCTTAGAATACTAGAACTGTGAATCCCATTCAATACAGCTATCTCTGTACTGGAAATTTTGCCAAAAGAACTGAAAACATCATATCGTAGTGATATCTTTGCACCTATGTTGATAGCAGCACAATTTGTGATATCCAAATCTTGGAAACAACCAAAATGTCTATCATCTGAAGAATGGTTGAAAAAGATGTGGTATTTTCGTAAAATGGAATATTACTCATCTATAAGGAATGATAAACTAGAAGCCTTCATATATAAGTGGGTATATCTTGAACATATAAGTGAGGTAAACTAGACCTACATATACAAATATTGTACAGTCTCCCTAGTGTAAGGACTCAAAAGAAGAAAAATAAATAAATAAATAAATAAATAAAAATAAATAAATTGGGGGAGGTTACCAGGAATTTAACTCAGAACCTTGCATTTTCTGCATCCTCAACCCCTATAAATTTTTTTAGAAAACTAACTTAAATACCAAATGTATTTGGAAGAGTTAAAAAATTAAAGTTTATTTAGTATTAATGTTCAACTATTTGACCAATCTTACATACCTATATCAATTAATGTAAACAGATTTGATGATGAAAATATGTAATGCAGCCATTGTTAAATTTTTGTTGTTCTGAAATTCTGTGCTATATGTACTCTTGCTTGTTACTGTTTTTCTTTGTTTCTGCTATTTTTACTCTTTAAAATAAAAATTTAATGCCGGGCGTGGTGGCGCACGCCTGTAATCCCAGCACTCGGGAGGCTGAGGCAGGAGGATCACTGTGAGTTCGAGACCAGCCTGGGCTACAAAAGTGAGCTCAAGGCCAGCCTCAACTGCATAGTTGAGACCCTGTCTCAAAAAGACAAAAAAAAAAAAAATAAAATAAAATAAAATAAAAATTTAATAAGAAATAAAATATTATCGATACTTATTGTCCTTAAATCCTTTCCTCCCTATCTCCTAAACATGGATCAGGCTTTAGCACAGTTCTTTTTTTAAGGTCACCAACGACCTTGACATTTTAAAATTGGAATGTATTAGCTCACTGTATTTGGCTATCAACAATAGTCCATACAGATGACCATTCCTTTCTCTTTGAAATATAATTGGCTTCTGGGATATCTATAGTATCCTTGTTTACTTCCTACTTCCTCCAATTTATTCTCCTTTGCTGGCTCCTCTCCTTTTTTCCTTTCTCTGTCATGAACTTAGGAAAAACATGCTTTTGATGAAGTGTAAACTGATCACCCAAGAAAGCCACAACGTGAATGACTAAAGGAGTGTTATCTACTTGCCAGACACACTAAGACTCAGTTGATGACATTCTTAGGGAAAGAAAATTGGTGTATGGCTTTTTCTCTGACCACAGTCTGTCAAATGGATCCAGGCCCAATAGAATATTGGATTTAACCAGACTTCTAGTTTTGTTGCATGACTGTAATGAATCAAATGAAAGCCAAGGGAATCCAGGAATAAGAAAGTGTTATATTAATCTTTCTGGAATGTAAACTGGGTGTAAAGACTGATGTTAAAAATGTGGGGGACAATAAACAGTTAAAGACATGACTGCAGCTGAAGGGTTGCTAAGTAAGGTAATGGAAAGGAGAGATGGGAGGGTAAGAGGAGTGTTAAGAAAGCGAACAAAGCCGGGCGTGGTGGCGCATGCCTGTAATCCCAGCACTCGGGAGGCTGAGGCAGGAGGATCGGTGCGAGTTCGAGACCAGCCTGGGCTACAAAAGTGAGCTCAGGACCAGCCTCAACTGCATAGCCAGACCCTGTCTCAAAAAGACAAAAAAAAAAAAAAGAAAGCGAACCACATGAAGCCAGAACCTAAGTGAGGGACTAAGGTGACCGAATGAGACTCCTGGAGAGCACCACTAAGGAGGTTCTCACACTCAGGATCCTGTAAGTGGATGCTTTGTGCTTGGTACAATCCAAAGGGTGAGTGCTTCCTTAAATTTGTATCCTAGGCATTTCTCTCACCTTACCTGGCTCACCATATTCTCAGCCCAGAGTGATGGTATGAAAAGGTTGCTATTATCAGGAATGAGAGGATTTGTGAATAACTGGCAGAATAAATGGCTAAGATAGTTGGCAGAATGGAATTCATGAAGAGGCTAACATATGAAAAGGAATATATGCTGACATATTGAAAATGACAAAAAGTACGATGGATTGTTTAGGGACCAAAAAAAAAAAACCCTTAGCAATAATTAAATAATCAAGAAATGAGAAGCAATGACCATGGAGCTAATTTACCACAGCAACAAAGAGGAATGTGTATGATATAATGATAAAAAATTGCAAGTTGGGAGTTTCAGGAAAGAAGCATGGATATTAATTTTTAAATGGCAGGGAAAAGCAGATGGTACCAGTTGCATCTCTAGGACCAGGGGTAGAAGAATAATGAAAGCAAAATCTCCACTTGTGAGGGCTCATGGAAATAGGAATTTTGACAGAAGCTTACATTTCCATTAGAGCAGTGGTGCCAGCCTATGGCACTTGTTGGAAGCTCTAAAATGTTCGCTATCACTACCTTTGAGATGAGGTTGCCTGTAGAGAGTGGGCTTAATACCAGAGAGTATTGTGGAAAGACTGGAGTAACTGGGGAGAAATGAGAAAAGGACAGAAGTGTGTATGTCCAGAGCCTTTTGAGAATTAGCATATCAGAAATGTAGGTTGTCTCACAGTCTGGAGTTCCCCCTTGTTACTGCTAAAACACAGGAATAAAAACACCATAACATTATGCCAAGTGGATCAAGGCAGTGTTAGCAAAGCCATGAGTGTTTGTGTATGTCAGGGACTAGTATGAACCTAAGTTCTGTCTTCATTCTACTGGCTCGCAGTAGCTCTCTTGAGAATACAAAATGAATATGTTCAGATTTTTTCTTGTCTTAATAGGCAAGAGTATGGATAACTTAATAAGTAATAAGTACCACTTTGAGGTGTAATTTAACGTATTATATGAAATTGTTTTAGAATACACAACAAACTGTGGCGGGAAGAGCTTTGGAATAGTTTCACTCAACGTTTAGAAGACCACGACAAGCACTCGTAGCCTTGAGGAAAGTAATACACATTCTGTTGGACGTTCCCTACTCAACTTACTCTTGGTCTGTAACCTGCCAAAACAGAACTCATGACGTGAATAACTGTTAAGCCAGTTGCTCAAATTTTATTTATTTTTTTATGGCCTGCTCAGCCTGCCCTGGGGATGGGGTTGGAGCAGCATGTGGTGGTAGAGAATGAACCATGGTCCCTGCAGTTGCCTAAGCTTTCCTAAGCAGATGCTTCAGATGCTGAACCATCTTGTCAAAGTTTAAAAACAAAAGAAGTTAACTCCGATCTTCCCCTTTCTTTCTAGGAAGGTAGAGAGTTTATCAAAAGGGAATTTTTTGTACAATAGTGAAGAAGAGAGTTGTGAGAAAGTTGTGCGATAGCTATTAAAGTTGTGACTGAGCAAATGCTAGTGAAAATATGAGAAGGCAAAAGCATTGTAGAGAAGTTTTTCTGTAAGTTAACTGTGCTTCATACAACGTTTGCACAGGGAAATTGCATGACAAAAATAAAAACCAAAAGGAGTTGAGATACTTTCATGCCTCAGTCAGGTAAGTATTTTGTATCACTTAGGACAGAAAGTATTTTTCAAGCATTTTCAGGTTTGAAACTACCAATCACTGTGCTTGATTCTGTCAGTTTGTCAGAGTTCCAGACCAGATCCCTTCAAAGCATAGTAATTTTTATCATTTTTATTGTTTTTATTATTGCCTTTAAAATGAATAAATTACAAAATTCCTGTATCTGCATTGCAAGTATGAAGCAATACAAGGAACTATGAATACAGTAAGGCCAACCTACCTCTCCTTACCATGTATTTTCTCAGTTGTGTCTCTTGGGATAATTAAGGTTAATAGCTTAGTACATATTCTTCTGTATTTCTTCCTAAGAAGCACTTGATACATTATTGCACAAGGGTCTCTTTCATCTTGTTCTCCCAACAATTTCTCAAATGCTGGAATTTGAAAATAAGTTATTTCAGCAGAAATAGTAAATTCACCTCTAGAAAAATTGTAGGAACTTTAAAAAAATATTTATTTATTTATTTATTTAATACAGGGTCTTAATGCACAGTTCAGACTCACAGGCTCCTCTTGTCTCCTCAGGCTCCCAGAGCCTTGCCAGCTCTGGGATTATAGATGTGCACCACCACACCTGATCTTGGGTCCTTCAGCTTGCCAGACAGGTGCTTAGACTGCCAAATTATCTTCTCAGCCTGTAGCAACTTTTGATAGAAACTTTATCTTGAGCTATACGTTGCAATGGATAAAATTAACATATATTTTAGGACCTGTCTTCCTTGGTTTCACTTCCACCTCTGCCATGCATTAAATGTGTAACCTTGGGCAAGTTTCTTACTATTTCTAGGCTTGTATTTTTCTATTTCTATAAAGAGTAGTAATAGTACTGATACCATGGAATTTCTGTGGTCACCCAGTGATTTAGTACATATAAAAGGTAAAAGATTTATGCAATCTAAAGAGAAACCAGAGTGTAAATTAGTAGTTGTAAAACAGAGTGTTAGTTATTTAATTAGCTCCTCAATAATGTTATACATATCACTATAATATAGCATTGGTTTCCCCCTTACTCACTAGTAGACAAAAATATATATTTCTTCCATGGAAGCTTGTTGACCTACAAGCTGAACAGCTTGTTGATTCTGATGCTATTCGGCTCATCTAAGAGTATTTTAGTGTTTCTGTTCAGAGTTTCTGTGGCAGATAATAGCTATCAAGAATCTAATAATCCATGAAAGAACTTAGTCAACAATTTTTTATTCATAATACTATTTCTCAATAATTTCAAAGAAAATTTCACTCAAAGTCTTGGTTATGGAAATCTTTTAAAAATATTCCCCCATATCTACATTCTTTCCTTGAACACGAACTCTGTAATAATGTATCTTCACTGGATTTTTGCTTTTTCTATTTTCAACTAAAAGCAAAGTATGTTTTAATGTAAATTTTTGAAATGCATTTATAATTCAGATGACATGAGACCTATAATGTGTTTTACCATTATACAAATTTTACCTAAGCACTTACTATAATATTTGCCATTTCTTGATAGGCTTTACGAATCAGTTAGAATGGTATGCAAGCAACAAAAGAAATTAAGCAGTAGGAAATGTGCATACCAAATATTTTATACTAAGAAATTCATCATGATGGTGGCATGGTTATGTTTTTTTTAAAAAATAATTTCCTTATATCTTACAGATGCATTCTTGAAATATATATGGCTGAAATAATGTGATTCTAGAATTTGCCTCAGAATAACATGAAAGGAAAATAATATGAATATAAAAATATTATGTGAAGTTATCAGTGAGATAAGATTGATGATAAGATGATTATTGAAGCTGGGTGATAGGTACATGAGATTTAGTATACTTGTCTTTTAATATTTCAATATCTTTGAAACTTACAACAACAAAGTTGTTTTTATTTTATTTTATTTTTTTTTTTTTGTCTTTTTGAGACAGGGTCTCGCTATGCAGTTGAGGCTGGTCCTGAGCTCACTTTT